>JASPKZ010001612.1:0-95000 GCA_030220185.1 Diploptera punctata
TGTACAGTACATTTTTTTTAATATTATTCTTTAGAATAATATTAAAAAATTGTACTGTACATTAAAGTGTACAATAGTACTTTTTAGACTAATGTTTAAAATTGGATTATACATGAACCTGATAAACTATTAATGTTTAGAATAATATTTAAAATATTACTGTTACATTAACTTGTAAAAATTAATTTTAGAATAATATTTAAAATATGTACTGACATTTAACTGGTACAATATAATTTTTAGAATAATGTTTAAAATATGTATTGGACATTACTTGTAAATATAATTTTTTAGAAAATGTTTAAATATGTATTGTACATTAACTGGTTAAGATATAATTTTTAGAATAAAGTTTAAAAAAGTACTATACATTGAACCTGTAACATTTTAATTTTTGAATAATATTTAAAATATGTATTTGTACTGGACATTAAAACATGTAAAATATTAATTTTTAGACTAATATTTAACATATGTACTGTACATTAAACTTGTAAAACATTAATTTTTAGAATAATATTTAAACTAGTTACTGTACATTCATTGTAAAATATTAATTTTTGAATAATGTTTAACAGATGTACTGTACATTAACTTGTAACATATTTAATTTTTAGAATAAATATTAAAATATGTACTGTACGTACATTAACTTGTAAAATATTAATTTTAGAAATAATGTTTAAAATATGTACTGTACATTACTTGATAAATATTAATTTTAGAAAATATTTAAAATATGTCTGTAATTAACTCCCTTCAACCGTGACAATATTATTTTTCGAATAATGTATAAAAATGTATCTATACATGACCGTAAAATATTAATTTTAGAATATATTTAAATATGTATTATACATGGAACCCTGTAAAAATATTAATTTTTAGGAATAATTATGAAAAAAATGTACTGTACATTAACTTGTAAAAGATTAAATTTTTTAGAATAATGTTTAACATATGTACTCTACCTAAAACCTGTAAAATTTTAATTTTTAGAATAATATTAAAATATGTTTACTGTAATTAACTTGTAAAATATTAATTTTTAGAATAAAGTTTAAAATATTGTACTTACATGAACCTGTAAAATTTTACTTTTTGAAATCTATTAAAATATTATGTACATTAACTTGTAAACATTAATTTTTTAGATAATATTTAACATATGTACTGTACATTAACTGGTAAAATATTAATTTAGAAATAATGTTTAAAATATGTATTGATACATACATTACAATATAATTTTTAGAATAATGTTTTAAAATATGTTACTGTAACATAATTGTAAAATATTAATTTTAGAATAATGGTTAAAATATGATGTACATTAACTTGAAAACATTAATTTTAGATAATATTTAAAATATGTACTGTACATTAACTTGTAACGTATAATTTTAGAAATAATGTTAAATATGTTTACTAAACATGAACCTGTAAAAATATTAATTTTTAGAATTAATATTTAAAAATATGTACTGTACATTAAATTGTAAAATATTAATTTTAGGAATAATTTTAAAATAGGACCATACATGAACCTGTAAAAATTATTAATTTTTAGAATAATATTTGAAAACATTTACTGCGACATTAACTTGTTTACAAGATTTAATTTTAGAATAATGTTTGAAAAAATAGTACTATACATAAACCTGATAAAATTTAATTTTTAGAATAATCTTTAAATATGTACGTACATTACTTGTAAAATATTAATTTTTAGAATAATGTTTAAAATATATACTGTAAGTAACTTGTGGAAAATATTAATTTTTAGAATAATATTTTTAAAATATGTACTGTACATTAAACGGGTTTACAATATTAATTTTGGAATAATGTTAAAATATGTACTGACATTAACTTGAAAATATTAGTTTTTGAATAATGTTTAAAAATATTGAATTGCACATTCACTTGTAAAATATTAATTTTTAGAATAAGTTTAAATAATGTATGTACATTAACTGTAAAATATTAATTTTTAGAATAATGTTAAAATGGTTTGTACATTAACTTGTAAAACATTAATTTTTTAGAAATAAGAATTTAAAATATAACTGTACATTAAACTTGTAAAGTTTAATTTTAGAATAATGTTTAAAATATGTACGTTTTAGACCTTAACGTGTAAACGTATTAATTTTTAGAATAATGTTTAAAATATGTACTGTACATAACTTTGTAAAATATTAATTTTTAGAATAATGTTTTAAAATATGTACGTACATTACGTGTAAAAATGTTAATTTTTAGAAGAATGTTTAAAATATTGTACTATACATGAACCTTGTATAAAATATTAATTTAGAAAATACTTAAAATATGTACTGTGTTACAATAACGTGTAAAATATAATTTTTTAGAACAATGTTTAAAAAAGGTACGTACATTAACTTGTACACTATTAATTTTTAGAATAGGTTTAAAATATGTATTGTCCATTAACATATACAATATTATTTTTAGAATAATGTTAAAAAGGTACTATACATTAACTGGTAATATATTAATTTTAGATAATGTTTAAAATATGTATTGTACCTTAAATGTTAAAACATTTAATTTTAGAATAATATTAAAATAGTACTGTACCATTACTGGTAAAATATTAATTTTTGAATAATGTTTAAAAAGGTATATACGATGAACCTGTACTATTAATTTTAGGAATAATATTAAAAAAAAAATGTACTGTACATTACTTGTACAATATTAATTTTTAGAATAATGTTTAAAAATATGGTAATTATACATGAACTGTAAACTATTAATTTTTAGAATAATATTTAAAATAGGTACTGTACATTAACATGTAAAAATATAATTTAGATAATCTTAAAATATGTATGTATATTAACTTGTACAAATTATTTTTAGAATAATGTATTATAACAACAACAGCGCTCTTATACATGAACCTGTCAAATATAATTTTGTAGAATAATATTTAAAATATGTACTGTGTACATTAACTTGTAAAACCATATTTTATTGTTAGAATATATTTAAATATGTATGTACATTAACTGGCCGCCCACCAATATTAACTTTAGAAGAATGTTTAAACATATGTATTCGCTTAAATTCTAACTTGTAAAATAGTAATTTTAGACTAATGTTTCAAATGGTCTTGTCATTAACTGTAGTCATACTGTAATCCGAGTTTTTAGTACTAAAGTTTTAAAATATGTACTATACATGAACCTGTAAAATTTATTTTTAGAATAATATTTAAAATATTCTGTACATTAACCAGGGATAAAATATTAATTTTTAGAATACTTTTAAATATGTACTGTACATAACTGTAAAACATTAATTTAGAATAATATTTAAAATTGTACTGTTACATTAACTTGTTAAAATATTAATTTTGAATAATGTTTATTTAAAATAGGTACTGTACATTAACTTGTTTAAAATATTTAATTTGATAGAATAAACATCCCCCCTTAAAATATGTATGTACTGTACATTAACTTGAAAATATAATTTTAGAAATAATGTTTAAAATAGGTACTGTTTACATAATGTAAAATTATTAATTTTGAATAATATTTAAATATGTTACTGGTACCCATTAACTTGTACATATAATTTTAAAATATGTTTAAATATGTATGTACATAACTTGCTAAAATATTAATTTTTTAGAATAATGTATTAAAATATGTATTATACAGTGAAACTGTAAAATATAATTTTTAGGGAATAATATTTAAAATATTAATGTACATAACTTGTAAATATTAATTTTTAGAATAGTGTTTAAAATAGTACTATAACATAACCTGTAAAATTTTAATTTTAGAATAATATTTTAAAATATGTACGTACATAACTTTTGTAAAAATATGAATTTTAGCTATATATTTAAAAATATCGTAATGACTACACGCTCAACTTATACAATAAGCGAAATCTTTTAGAATCATATTAAAAGAGTACTGTACTACATTAACTTGTAAAACATTAATTTTTAGAATAATATTTAAAATATTGTACTGTACATTACTTGTAAATATTAATTTTAGAATATGTTTAAAATATGTATTGTACATTACATATTACATATTATTTTAGAATAATGTTTAAAATATCGTACTGACATAACTTGTAAAATATTAATTTTAGAAGAATAATGTTGTAAAATATGTATTGTACATCTTACACTCCTGCTGATTAAAACATTAATTTTTAGAATAATATTTAAAATATATACGTACATTACTTGTAAATATTAATTTTAGAATAATGTTTAACAAATGTAACTATACATGAAACCTGTAAAATCTAATTTTTAATTTTAAAAAGTACTGTACATTAACTTGTAAAATATTATTTTTAGTAATGTTTAAAATATGTCTATACATTAACCTGTAAATATAATTTTTAGAATAATATTTAAAACTGTTCTGTACATTACTTGTACAAATAATTTTTAAATAATACTAAAATATGACTGCAATAACGTGTCAAATATTAATTTTAGACAATGTTTAAAATATGTACTGTACTTTACTGTACAATTTCTTTTTTAGAATATGTTAAAATATATACTGTACAAATTGTAAATATTAATTTTTAGAATAATATTTAAAATATGTTGTACATTAACTTTTACAATATTAATTTTTGGAATAATGTTTAAAATTTACTGTACATTAACTTGTACATATTAGTTTTTAGACTATGTTTAAAATATGAATTGTACATAACTTGTAAAACATTAATTTTTTAGAATAATATTTAAATATTTGTACTGTACTTACCTTGTAAAATTTATTTTTGAATAATTTTAAAATATGTACTGTACATTCCTTGTAAATTTTTATTTTTAGAATAATGTTAAAATATGTACTATCCATGAACCTTAAAATATAATTTTTAGAATTATTTAAATATTGTACTGTACATTCACTGTAAGTATTATTTTTGAATATATGTTTAAAATATGTACTGTACATTAACTTGTAAATATTAATTTATTTAATAATGTTTAAAAATATGTACTGTACATTAACTTGTTAAATTTTAATTTTTAGAATAATGTTTAATATGTACTATACATTAACCTGTAAAATATTAATTTTTAGAATAATAGTTTACAAATTATGGTACATTTACATTAACTTGTTACGTATTATTTTTAGAATAATGTTAATTATATGTACTGTACATTAACTTGTAAATATTAATTTTTAGAATAATGTTTAAATATGTACTGTACATTAACTTGTAAAATTTAAATTTTTAGAATAATATTAAAACTTTGTACTGTGGCATTAACTTCTTAAATATTAATTTTTAGAATAATGTTTAAAATATTTACTCTACATTAACTGTACAATATAATTTTTAAAATAATGTTTTAAAATATTACTGTACATTAACTAGTACAATATTAATTTTTAGAATAATGTTTAAAATATGTACTGTACATTAACTTGTAAAATATTAATTTTTAGAATAATGTTTAAAATATGTATTGTACCTTAACTTGTACAATATTAATTTTTAAAATAAGTTTTAAATATGTACTGTAATTAACTTGTAAAATTTTTATTTTTAGAATAATATTTAAACTTTGTACTGTGCATTAACTGGTGTTGAATATTAATTTTTAGAATAATGTTTAAAATATTTACTCTACATTAACTTGTATCAATATTAATTTTGTAAAATAATGTTTAAAATATGTACTGTGCATATTAATTTTTAAAATAATGTTTAAAATATGTTCTGTACATTAACTAGTACAATATTAATTTTTAGAATAATGTTTAAAATATGTACTGTACATTAACTTGTTACAATAGTAATTTTTAGAACAATATTTAAAGTATGTACTGTACATTAACTTCTGCAATATTAATTTTAGAATAATGTTTAAAATATGTACTTCCACACTAACTTTTACAATATTAATTTTTAGAATAAAGTTTTAAAATATGTACTGTACATTAACTTGTACAATATTAATTTTTAGAACAATGTTTAAAATATGTACTGTACATTAACTTGTACAATATTAATTTTTTGAACAATGTTTAAAATATGTACTGTACATTAACTGTACAATATAATATTGTAGAACAATGTGTAAAATATGTACTGTACATTAACTTGTACAATATTAATTTTTAGAACAATGTTTAAAATATGTACTGTACATTAACTTGTACATATTATATTGTAGAATAAAGTTTAAAATATGTACTGTACATTAACTTGTACAATATTAATTTTAGAATAATGTTTAAAATAGTTACTATACATGAACCTGTAAAATATTAATTTTTAGAATAATATTTAAAATATGTACTGTACATTAACTTGTACAATATTAATTTTTAGAATAATGTTTAAAATATGTATTATACATGAACCTGTAAAATATTAATTTTTAGAATAATATTTAAAATATGTACTGTACATTTAACTTGTAAACTTTTATATTTTAGAATAATATTTAAAATATGTACTGTATTAACTTGTACAATATTAAATTTTTAGAATAATGTTTAAAATATGTACTATACATGAACCTGTAAAATATTATTTTTAGAAAATATTTTAAAATATGTACTGTACATTAACTTGTACTATATTATTTTTAGAATAATGTTTAAAATATGTATTGTACATTAACTTGTAAAATATTAATTTTTAGAATAATTTTTTTAAAATATGTATTGTACATTAACTTGTAAAATATTAAATATTTAGGATAATGTTTAAAATATGTACTATACATGAACCTGTAAAATTTTAATTTTTAGAATAATCTTTAAAATATGTACTGTACATTAACTTGTAAAATATTAATTTTTAGAATAATATTTAAAATATGTACTGTACATTAACTTGTACAATATTAATTTTTAAAACTAATGTTTAAAATATGTATTGTACATTAACTTGTAAAATATTAATTTTTAGAATAATGTTTAAAATATGTATTGTACATTAAACTTGTAAAACATTAATTTTAGAATAATATTTAAAATATGTACTGTACATTAACCTTGTAAAATATTAATTTTTAGAATAATGTTTAAAATATGTACTGTACATTAACTTGTAAAATATTAATTTTTAGAATAATATTTAAAATATGTACTGTACTGTACATTAACTTGTAAAATATTAATTTTAGAATAATGTTTAATATATGTTCTGTACATTAACTTGTAAAATATTAATTTTAGAATAATATTTAAAATATGTACTGTACATTAACTTGTACAATTATTAATTTTTAAAATAATGTTTAAAATATGTATTGTACATTAACTTGTAAAAATATAATTTTTTAGAATAATGTTTAAAATATGTATTGTACATTAACTTGTAAAACATTCATTTTTAGAATATATTTAAAATATGTACTGTACATTAACTTGTAAATATTAATTTTAGAATATTTTCTGTTTAAAATATGTACTATACATAAACCTGTAAAAATTGTAATTTTTAGGTTATATTTTTAAATATGTACTGTACATTAACTTGTAAAATATTAATTTTTAGTAATAATATTTAAAATATTACTGTATATTAACTTATACAATATTAATTTTAGAAATAATATTTAAAATATGTATGTACATTAACTTGTAACACTTTAATTTTAGAATAATATTTAAAATATGTACTGTACATTAACTTGTAAAATATTAATTTTTAGAATACATGTTTAAAAATATGTATTGTACATTAACTTATACAATATTAATTTTTAGAATAATGTTTTTAAAATATGTACTGTACATTAACTTGTAAAATATTAATTTTTAGAATAATGTTTTAAAATATGTATTGTACATTACTTGTAAAACATTAATTTTTAGAATAATATTTAAAATATGTACTGTACATTAACTTGTAAAATATTAATTTTTAGAATAATGTTTAAAATATGTACTATACATGAACCTGTAAAATATTAATTTTTAGAATAATGTTTAAAATATGTACTGTACATTAACTTGTAAAATATTAATTTTTAGAATAATGTTTAAAATATGTACTATACATGAACCTGTAAAATATTAATTTTTAGAATAATATTTAAAATATGTACTGTACATTAACTTGTACAATATTAATTTTTAGAATAATACTTAAAATATGTACTGTACAATAACTTGTACAATATTAATTTTTAGAACAATGTTTAAAATATGTACTGTACATTAACTTGTACAATATTAATTTTTAGAATAATGTTTAAATTATGTACTGTAACATTAACTTGTAAAATATTAATTTTAGAATAATATTTAAAATACGTGTACTGTACATTAACTTGTACAATATTAATTTTTAGAATAATGTTTAAAATATGTACTGTACATTAACTTGTAAAATTTTAATTTTTAGAATAATGTTTTAAAATATGTACTATACATGAACCTGTAAAATATTAATTTTTAGAATAATATTTAAAATATGTACTGTACATTAACTTGTAAAGTATTAATTTTGAAATAATGTTTTAAAATATGTACTGTACATTAACTTGTAAAATTTAATTTTTAGAATAATGTTTGAAATATGTACTGTACATTAACTTGTAAAATTTAAATTTTAGAATAATATTAAAACTTTTTACTGTGCATTAACTTCTTAAATATTAATTTTTAGAATAATGTTTAAAATATTTCCTCTACATTATACTGTACAATATTAATTTTTAAATAATGTTTAAAATATGTACTGTACATTAACTAGTACAATATTAATTTTTAGAAATGATGTTTTAAAATATGTACTGTACATTAACTTGTAAAATATTAATTTTTAGAATAATGTTTAAAATATGTATTGTACATAACTTGTACAATATTATTTTTAAAATAATGTTTAAAATATGTACTGTACATTAACTTGTAAAATTTTAATTTTTTAGAATAATGTTTAAATATGTACTATACATGAACCTGTAAAATATTAATTTTTAGAATAATATTTAAAATATGTACTGTACATTAACTTGTAAAGTATTAATTTTTAGAATAATGTTTTTAAATATTTACTGTACATTAACTTGTAAAATATTAATTTTAGAATAATGTTTAAAATATGTACTGTACATTAACTTGTAAAATTTAAATTTTTAGAATAATATTAAAACTTTGTACTGTGCATTAACTTCTTAAATATTAATTTTTAGAATAATGTTTAAAATATTTCCTCTACATTAACTGTACAATATTAATTTTTAAAATAATGTTTAAAATATGTACTGTACATTACTAGTACAATATTAATTTCTAGAATAATGTTTAAAATATGTACTGTACATTACCTTGTAAAATATTAATTTTTAGAATAATGTTTAAAATTATGTATTGTACATTAACTTGTACAATATTAATTTTTAAATAATGTTTAAAATATGTACTGTACATTAACTTGTAAAATTTTTATTTTTAGAATAATATTTAAACTTTGTACTGTGCATTAACTTGTTGAATATTAATTTTTAGAATAATGTTTAAAATTTACTCTACATTAACTTGTACAATATTAATTTTTAAAATAATGTTTAAAATATGTACTGTACATATTAATTTTTAAAATAATGTTTAAAATATGTACTGTACATTAACTAGTACAATATTAATTTTTAGAATAATGTTTAAAATATGTACTGTACATTAACTTGTACAATAGTAATTTTTAGAACAATATTTAAAGTATGTACTGTACATTAACTTCTGCAATATTAATTTTTAGAATAATGTTTAAAATATGTACTGTACATTAACTTTTACAATATTAATTTTTAGAATAAAGTTTAAAATATGTACTGTACATTAACTTGTACAATATTAATTTTTAGAACAATGTTTAAAATATGTACTGTACATTAACTTGTACAATATTAATTTTTAGAACAATGTTTAAAATATGTACTGTACATTAACTTGTACAATATTAATTTTTAGAACAATGTGTAAAATATGTACTGTACATTAACTTGTACAATATTAATTTTTAGAACAATGTTTAAAATATGTACTGTACATTAACTTGTACAATATTAATTTTTAGAATAAAGTTTAAAATATGTACTGTACATTAACTTGTACAATATTAATTTTTAGAATAATGTTTAAAATATGTACTATACATAAACCTGTAAAATTGTAATTTTTAGGTTATATTTTTAAATATGTACTGTACATTAACTTGTAAAATATTAATTTTTAGAATAATATTTAAAATATGTACTGTACATTAACTTATACAATATTAATTTTTAGAATAATATTTAAAATATGTACTGTACATTAACTTGTAAAACTTTAATTTTTAGAATAATATTTAAAATATGTACTGTACATTAACTTGTAAAATATTAATTTTTAGAATAATGTTTAAAATATGTATTGTACATTAACTTATACAATATTAATTTTTAGAATAATGTTTAAAATATGTACTGTACATTAACTTGTAAAATATTAATTTTTAGAATAATGTTTAAAATATGTATTGTACATTAACTTGTAAAACATTAATTTTTAGAATAATATTTAAAATATGTACTGTACATTAACTTGTAAAATATTAATTTTTAGAATAATGTTTAAAATATGTACTATACATGAACCTGTAAAATATTAATTTTTAGAATAATATTTAAAATATGTACTGTACATTAACTTGTAAAATATTAATTTTTAGAATAATGTTTAAAATATGTACTATACATGAACCTGTAAAATATTAATTTTTAGAATAATATTTAAAATATGTACTGTACATTAACTTGTACAATATTAATTTTTAGAATAATACTTAAAATATGTACTGTACAATAACTTGTACAATATTAATTTTTAGAACAATGTTTAAAATATGTACTGTACATTAACTTGTACAATATTAATTTTTAGAATAATGTTTAAATTATGTACTGTACATTAACTTGTAAAATATTAATTTTTAGAATAATATTTAAAATATGTACTGTACATTAACTTGTACAATATTAATTTTTAGAATAATGTTTAAAATATGTACTGTACATTAACTTGTAAAATTTTAATTTTTAGAATAATGTTTTAAATATGTACTATACATGAACCTGTAAAATATTAATTTTTAGAATAATATTTAAAATATGTACTGTACATTAACTTGTAAAGTATTAATTTTTAGAATAATGTTTAAAATATGTACTGTACATTAACTTGTAAAATATTAATTTTTAGAATAATGTTTAAAATATGTTCTGTACATTAACTTGTAAAATTTAAATTTTTAGAATAATATTAAAACTTTGTACTGTGCATTAACTTCTTAAATATTAATTTTTAGAATAATGTTTAAAATATTTCCTCTACATTAACTGTACAATATTAATTTTTAAAATAATGTTTAAAATATGTACTGTACATTAACTAGTACAATATTAATTTTTAGAATAATGTTTAAAATATGTACTGTACATTAACTTGTAAAATATTAATTTTTAGAATAATGTTTAAAATATGTATTGTACATTAACTTGTACAATATTAATTTTTAAAATAATGTTTAAAATATGTACTGTACATTAACTTGTAAAATTTTAATTTTTAGAATAATGTTTAAAATATGTACTATACATGAACCTGTAAAATATTAATTTTTAGAATAATATTTAAAATATGTACTGTACATTAACTTGTAAAGTATTAATTTTTAGAATAATGTTTAAAATATGTACTGTACATTAACTTGTAAAATATTAATTTTTAGAATAATGTTTAAAATATGTACTGTACATTAACTTGTAAAATTTAAATTTTTAGAATAATATTAAAACTTTGTACTGTGCATTAACTTCTTAAATATTAATTTTTAGAATAATGTTTAAAATATTTCCTCTACATTAACTGTACAATATTAATTTTTAAAATAATGTTTAAAATATGTACTGTACATTAACTAGTACAATATTAATTTTTAGAATAATGTTTAAAATATGTACTGTACATTAACTTGTAAAATATTAATTTTTAGAATAATGTTTAAAATATGTATTGTACATTAACTTGTACAATATTAATTTTTAAAATAATGTTTAAAATATGTACTGTACATTAACTTGTAAAATTTTTATTTTTAGAATAATATTTAAACTTTGTACTGTGCATTAACTTGTTGAATATTAATTTTTAGAATAATGTTTAAAATATTTACTCTACATTAACTTGTACAATATTAATTTTTAAAATAATGTTTAAAATATGTACTGTACATATTAATTTTTAAAATAATGTTTAAAATATGTACTGTACATTAACTAGTACAATATTAATTTTTAGAATAATGTTTAAAATATGTACTGTACATTAACTTGTACAATAGTAATTTTTAGAACAATGTTTAAAGTATGTACTGTACATTAACTTCTGCAATATTAATTTTTAGAATAATGTTTAAAATATGTACTGTACATTAACTTTTACAATATTAATTTTTAGAATAAAGTTTAAAATATGTACTGTACATTAAATTGTACAATATTAATTTTTAGAACAATGTTTAAAATATGTACTGTACATTAACTTGTACAATATTAATTTTTAGAACAATGTTTAAAATATGTACTGTACATTAACTTGTACAATTTTAATTTTTAGAACAATGTGTAAAATATGTACTGTACATTAACTTGTACAATATTAATTTTTAGAACAATGTTTAAAATATGTACTGTACATTAACTTGTACAATATTAATTTTTAGAATAAAGTTTAAAATATGTACTGTAGATTAACTTGTACAATATTAATTTTTAGAACAAGGTTTAAAATATGTACTGTTCATTAACTTGTACAATATTAATTTTTAGAATAAAGTTTAAAATATGTACTGTACATTAACTTGTACAATATTAATTTTTAGAAAAATGTTTAAAATATGTACTGTACATTAACTTGTACAATATTAATTTTTAGAACAATGTTTAAATATGTACTGTAAATTAACTTGTACAATATTAATTTTTAGAATAAAGTTTAAAATATGTACTGTACATTAACTTGTAAAATATTAATTGTTGAATAATGTTTAAAATTTGTACTGTACATTAACTTGTTAAATATTAATTTTTAGAATAATGCTTATAATATATACTGTACATTAACATGTACAATATTAATTTTTAGAATAATGTTTAAAATATGTACTCTACATTAACTTGTACATTATTAATTTTTAGAATAATGTTTAAAATATGTACTGTACATTAACTTGTACAATATTAATTTTTAGAATAATGTTAGAAATATGTACTGTACATTAACTTGTACAATATTAATTTTTAGAATAATGTTTAAAATTTGTACTTTACATTAACTTGTAAAATATTAATTTTTAGAATAATGTTTAAAATATGTACTGTACATTAACTTATAAAGTAAAGTGATCCCACAACAGGCCTCAGGAGGCCCTTGGGTAGTAGGAGGTTAAGGCTCCCACTTTTTCTAGACAATCGGCACTTGATGTCAGCCGGGTTGTCAGCCCTGCGTGACGGCCGCCTTTACCCCAGAACAAGCGTCTGGTACTCATTTCCGTTAGAGGCTGAGTCGACCCCAGGGCCATAGTGCCGCCAGAGGGTTTGGGTCAGTTTAAAAATCCTGACCCCAACGGGACTTGAACCCTCGACCCTCCGGCTTGTAGCTCAGTGCCTTAACCACTACGCTACGGCGTGCCCCGTACATTAACTTATACAATATTAATTTTTAGAATAATGTTTAAAATATATACTGTACATTATCATGTACAATATTAATTATTAATTTTTAGAATAATGTTTAAAATATGTACTGTACATTAACTTGTACAATATTAATTTTTAGAATAATGTTTAAAATATGTACTGTACATTAACTTGTAAAATATTAATTTTTAGAATAATTTTTAAAATATGTACTGTACATTAACTTGTAAAATATTAATTTTTTGAATAATGTTTAAAATATGTATTGTACATTAACTTGTAAAATATTAATTTTTAGAATAATGTTTAAAATATACAGTGATTCCACTACAGGCCTTAGAAACTCCTTGGGGTACTAGGAGGTTATGGTTCCATCTTTCTAGGAAATCAGCACGAGATGTCACTCGAGTTGTCAATCCTGCATAATGGCCGACTTTACTCCCGGACAAAATGTGATATCTATTTCCGTTAGACTCTGAATCTGGTGCCGCCAGAGTTTTTCGGATAGTTAAAAATCCTGACCACACCGTGTCTGGAACCTTCGATCTTCCAGCTTGAAGCGTATTGCCTTACGCTAATTCGTGCCTAGGAAACTGTGTAACTTGTCTGATACATCAGTATCCTGTTCAGTTGGACCTGTTGCTAAATCTCTTCTTGATTTCTCCAGCGTTGGTTAGGTCTTCCTATGTCTCTGTGTCCTTTAGGTTAATACCGGAATATCTTCTTTGGAAAACGATTTGATTCCGTTGTATAGAGACGATTTAACCAATTTTATTGATTTCTTTTTTGTTTCAGAAAAAAGTTAAAATTAATTAAATTCGGATTTTTGTTCAATAATATTCCCATCCATTTCTATTTAATATTTCTGCATATTACCATAGCTTTTGTCATGCTAACAGACCTATTCCTAATACAATTTTTGACTATATTGTTTGTCGGACAGTTCTTTCGTAAATAATCTTCTGGCGTGGCAAAAAATAAAGTGTATGTCTTGTATTCCTTAAAAATCGTATTAAATACATTAAAATCTGTATTATTATGTAGTTTTTAAAGTTCACATTGTTCAAATTTCTACGTTACGAACATCTTTAATGAAAATCCAAATTGAAAAACTGATTTGATAATTGATACCGTGTTGTACACACTAGAACCACACGTACATTTACATCCAGCGAGTATAGGTGCTGCGTTATCACTAAACACTCTCATATCATCGGGGAAACGTAACTTCGTCTTCCAAGCGCGCTGCTAATCCTAGGGGTGAATGCATTTCGGAAATATATATATATATATATATATATAAATTCTCACTGTTGAGAGTTATAACTCACCTTGAATATCCTTGAAGATGTTGTTTCTTCTTGAAGGCACACAATCAGTGGGAAGTTATTAGTTGTCTGACTAAATATATTTATCGTTCGATTTAACTCGTTTGAGTTAATTGGAATACTTAGAATTGTTTTAGTCAACTTGTAAATATGTTTATGGAATTTTATGGTTGTACAACCATTTATCAAACCTATAAAAATATTATAAAAAATTATAAAGTTTGTACTTTGGTTTATTTTACATGTAAAAATACTTTTGTTAGTCACTACTACATCAGAATATAGGCTTATTGCCTTTTCTCATGTTGAAACAAATAAATATAACGATACGAAAATACGTTTCATGAAAAGTTACACTACCGTGAAGAATTTAACTGCTCCTGAAATAATTGTCGTATCCATTAACAACTGTGATTTTTTCTGATATTAAAATTGTATTTTTAAAATTAATTTACATTTCCTATTTCGTCCCATTTCATAGTTGCCAGGTCTCCAATATTTTCGGAGGTCTTTGGAATTTTATCAGAGCGTGGGTAAAATTTGAAAACATAACATTAACAAGCTCTACATTGTTTTCAATAAATATATCTGCTGGAGTTTTCACTGACATTATTGGCTTCATTACCTTGTTAATGCATACTTTCACATTGATCTTAATGTCAGTGGTATTGTCTCGTATTAAAAATTATTTTGATTCCGTAATTAGTATATATATAATGTGATTCCACTACAAGAAGTCACAGTTATAGTCAAGATTTCAAACATTCGCCACGAGATGTCAACCCTGCACGACAAGCTACATTTCTTAGAGAACATACGTCAGGTACTCATTTCCGTTTACAGTGTGTTCCACCCTAAGGCCATGGTTCCGCCAGGAGTATTGGGTTACTTTGAAATTCGTATCCCATCTACATTTCATTCCACCAGCGGCCCTTAATGTAATTAATTAATATTAAAATGTAAATACATTCCAATTCAAATTTTACCCTTCCTTCCCGCTTAACAAACCGTGTTTCTGCATCTGAGGACTTTCGTAAATGGTCTTACATCACACTAAAACATCCTGCTTACCATCGTACCTATTTCTATAATACAATAACTAAACTTTTATCTTCCTCTCAAGATAAAATATTGTACTTGAATTTTTATAGAGAAATATCAGTGTTGTTTACATGAACCACCGTCTCTCCCTGATATCGTTGTGAAGAGGAGTTCTGACACGTTTGTGTTGTAACAACATGTATGCATTTTGCAGCTAATTAAACTCTTGTCTCTGAATTAGATTTTAAATAATTCCTGAAATATCAACCGATTAGTAGCCTACATATCTCTCATTATAGGACTATTATATTTTCACAATGTTAAGATATATAAACATGATTTATTTACAGAATACTTAATTAACCTCCTGCAGCACATTGAGTTCCTTAATAACTGTATCTGCATTAGTGGATTTTTTTCAAACTTAAATTCGATAATCTGCACCGTTTAAAATTTTACAGATACAACAACAGGACTTGTAGTGTCTATTTTATATGGTTATAATGAATTCGTTTACATGAAAATACACTTTTCATTAATTAAATAATAAAAGAAAGCTGTACCTAATATATGTATGCGATTGGCGAACTATTAAATGAATTCAGACTGGTTTAAGAAAACTGAAACTGCATAAATGTTTTTTTTTTCAAATAATGAATCCACAATGATTACAAATAATCAAGTATTTTCAATCAGATTTATATTGTTTTCTTTACTTATTACTGTTACATCTTAATATCGCTATCATATAGAGATGGTTGAAGTTCGTTCCGTATTTTTCTTGAATTAAGGGAAATATCAGAAAATATTGTGCCCTAATAGACCCAAAGCACAACATTGGCTGTTATCACACTTTAAAAAGTATTCTTATTAAAATAAGATGCACTTGACAAAAAAATTCAATATAAACATGCAGCACATTAGTAATATCTGAAGATGCTAAGACGTGATATTAATGCATCTATAAATAACAACATAAAATATGTAGGTTTCAGTTCTTATAATAAGTATTTTACATTTCTCACCTTCCTCTGTTGAGTGAAGAGAAGTAATGTGCCCATTTGATATATGTTTTGAAATTTCGCTAACAATTGTTACTTTTGCATGCAGTAAGTATGAATGGTCGCAAGAGATGTAATTAGGAAGTAACCAGAGAACAATCAATGTACTTCTCATGTTGTGACCGTGACACGTATGAGGCAAATATTGAATGCTCAAGGTCTGTATTATTTGTTTTCTGAATAAATCTTACTACCATGCATATTAATGCGCCATTGAAGGTAATGATATCTCCTGTCTATCTGTTAACTGTCACAACATTAATGATTGCTTGTTGCAGATTGAGAACTGACTTTCACATAAAGAAATTAGTTCAATAGTTTCATCATCTTCTCCACAAACGGTTATCACAGAGTTATTATCATTCAATTCTTTATCTAAACCATCACTTTATAAATATGAGCAAATTTAGTGAATGCATTTTAATAAAATGTTTACCGGTAGCTCCTAAAATACAAGTTAATTTATTTCCACATTTACTGACATCTCTCTTCCTCCATTTGAACACAACACTGAGTTGCACTTTTAATGTGTCAATTGACACTCACAATTAGCATAATGTTTAAAATAATAATATGGGATTGAAGGGTGAAGCTAGTATAGCGTGCCAAGAAAACATGAGGCCAGACTTAGAGCCTACATTTCGTGATACATGAAACGCTGAGCACGATACGCCAAATAAATTTAACAATTTAGCTGAAAAAACTTTATTCCAATATATATATATATATATATATATATATATAATGATGTCGCGGATAGCACTGGGTTTTCCTTTTACTTATGTCGGCTTAAATATACATGCAGTTGTTATATAAAATTCTCCTTTTCATTTTATTTGCTTCTCCACAATTATCCGTAAATCTTCAAATATAATTTTCTTTCACAACTATTATTTTTATAACGTTAATCAGTTCTAACACAGTTGCAGACACAATACTTCCTCACAGTCTATCTCTCATTTTAACTCCTCGCCATCCAGCACAAGACTGGGGGACTTTCCGTCCTCACCACATATTTATAGGCGAGCAGACGGACATTTCTAGGTCCGATGTTTCCACATGGAACCCTCCAGTCCTCCGATGTTTCTCGCATGGGGGAACAGATGTTCCTAGAAATCTCCGGATCATCAGCCCAGAAATATCGGTGGACCCGGACTCGCGATTGGCAACTCACCAATCCAATCCACCAATGCGAGGTTTCTCGCACGGTGGAACAGATGTTCCTAGAACTCTCCGGCTCATCAGCTCAGAAATATCGGTGGACCCGGATTCGCGATTGGCAACTCACCAATCCAATCCACCAATGCGAGGTTTCTCTCTCCGGCCCGCGCAGTTTAAACGACGCTATTGCAACGCGTCACAATATATATATATATATATATATATATATATGCAAATATATTCTGCGGAGCCTTACTCTTTTTACACGAGGCATTATTATTGAATCAAACGCCACTACGTACACGACTCATCTATTTCTATTGTAGAAAGAAACTGTAGTAGACTTAAGGTCACATTTTCTAGATCAGAAACACACCAGATCACATTCCGGCCTTTGTTAACTAATACGATCGACGCGCTTTTCCATGCAGGGTCTAACCGAGACAAACGTTCACAGATTGTACAAGGAAATTTACTGCATTTTTTTAACAAAGCCATAATACCAAATTAGAACTAGCACATGGTAGAGTGCATTTCAGCCCACACGTCAAAGACACTCTTCACGTTATAACATCACGTCGAATAGGCCCAATACGCAGACAACACGTGGACCTTTTATCCACGCCGCTCCATCCTGATACCTTCACACTCCACTCGAACAGTGTCTCCAAGAGTGGAGTATACTGTTAGCGGCAAGCTGCAGAGACACGCAGACAACACGTGGACCTTGTATCCACGCCACTCCATCCTGATACCTTCACACTCCACTCGAACAGTGTCTCCAAGAGTGGAGTAGGGCCTATACTGTTAGCGGCAAGCTGCAGAGACACGCAGACAACACGTGGACCTTGTATCCACGCCGCTCCATCCTGATACCTTCACACTCCACTCGAACAGTGTCTCCAAGAGTGGAGTAGGGCCTATACTGTTAGCGGCAAGCTGCAGAGACACGCAGACAACACGTGGACCTTGTATCCACGCCGCTCCATCCTGATACCTTCACACTCCACTCGAACAGTGTCTCCAAGAGTGGAGTATACTGTTAGCGGCAAGCTGCAGAGACACGCAGACAACACGTGGACCTTGTATCCACGCCGCTCCATCCTGATACCTTCACACTCCACTCGAACAGGTGTCTCCAAGAGTGGAGTATACTGTTAGCGGCAAGCTGCAGAGACACGCAGACAACACGTGGACCTTGTATCCGCGCCACTCCATCCTGATACCTTCACACTCCACTCGAACAGTGTCTCCAAGAGTGGAGTATACTGTTAGCGGCAAGCTGCAGAGACACGCAGACAACACGTGGACCTTGTATCCACGCCGCTCCATCCTGATATCTTCACACTCCACTCGAACAGTGTCTCCAAGAGTGGAGTATACTGTTAGCGGCAAGCTGCAGAGACATGCAGACAACACGTGGACCTTGTATCCACGCCGCTCCATCCTGATACCTTCACACTCCACTCGAACAGTGTCTCCAAGAGTGGAGTATACTGTTAGCGGCAAGCTGCAGAGACACGCAGACAACACGTGGACCTTGTATCCACGCCGCTCCATCCTGATATCTTCACACTCCACTCGAACAGTGTCTCCAAGAGTGGAGTAGGGCCTATACTGTTAGCGGCAAGCTGCAGAGACACGCAGACAACACGTGGACCTTGTATCCACGCCGCTCCATCCTGATACCTTCACACTCCACTCGAACAGTGTCTCCAAGAGTGGAGTAGGGCCTATACTGTTAGCGGCAAGCTGCAGAGACACGCAGACAACACGTGGACCTTGTATCCACGCCGCTCCATCCTGATACCTTCACACTCCACTCGAACAGTGTCTCCAAGAGTGGAGTATACTGTTAGCGGCAAGCTGCAGAGACACGCAGACAACACGTGGACCTTGTATCCACGCCGCTCCATCCTGATACCTTCACACTCCACTCGAACAGTGTCTCCAAGAGTGGAGTATACTGTTAGCGGCAAGCTGCAGAGACACGCAGACAACACGTGGACCTTGTATCCGCGCCACTCCATCCTGATACCTTCACACTCCACTCGAACAGTGTCTCCAAGAGTGGAGTATACTGTTAGCGGCAAGCTGCAGAGACACGCAGACAACACGTGGACCTTGTATCCACGCCGCTCCATCCTGATATCTTCACACTCCACTCGAACAGTGTCTCCAAGAGTGGAGTATACTGTTAGCGGCAAGCTGCAGAGACATGCAGACAACACGTGGACCTTGTATCCACGCCGCTCCATCCTGATACCTTCACACTCCACTCGAACAGTGTCTCCAAGAGTGGAGTATACTGTTAGCGGCAAGCTGCAAGTACTGTTAGCGGCAAGCTGCAGAGACACGCAGACAACACGTGGACCTTGTATCCACGCCGCTCCATCCTGATATCTTCACACTCCACTCGAACAGTGTCTCCAAGAGTGGAGTAGGGCCTATACTGTTAGCGGCAAGCTGCAGAGACACGCAGACAACACGTGGACCTTGTATCCACGCCGCTCCATCCTGTTACCTTCACACTCCACTCGAACAGTGTCTCCAAGAGTGGAGTATACTGTTAGCGGCAAGCTGCAGAGACATGCAGACAACACGTGGACCTTGTATCCACGCCGCTCCATCCTGTTACCTTCACACTCCACTCGAACAGTGTCTCCAAGAGTGGAGTATACTGTTAGCGGCAAGCTGCAGGGACACTTTGGGAAGTACACACTACTCTAGCCTTCATGACAGTGTATGTGAAAGAACGCGACAAACATCCGGTAAATAAATAGTAGGAAACTATTCCGCCAGGTGAGATGGGAAACTTATCGCTGTCAGTTAATAGAGGAATCTTTCGGTCCAAGAGAGGCTTTAACCCCGTGCAGCTTGCCGCTTAACTCTTGCCAACAAAATTAATTTTGACTCATTGAAAGGGTTGAACTGCATATAGGATGACCTTGAGTGCGGGCCGAAAATAAAATGTCCTTCCCGTCTGGACACATCAACTCTTAACAACTCCCACAAACCTGGTACCAGATCATTCTCAAAAAGAATCCCTTGCAGCATATAATACGGTATGCATATTTATTTACAACTCGATGGCGTTGACGGAATTTTACCGAGTTTCAGAATCGGGCTCACACAAGACGATTTCCTAATTTTCATCAAAGAGTCCAAATACACATTTATTTTGAAAGGTTAACTCTCGCTTTGTAAGATTTCTCAGGACCCTATTAGATCGAACAGAAGTCTTTCGAGATCATGTTTGATATTACAACTGGAAGAATCACCATTTTATACAATTGTTATGTTATTATTGCTCTCAGAATGTGTGATGGTAGGAGTCGTGTAATGGACGGTAAGCACGCGTTTCCGGAGTTGATTTTACCTTTATTTTTTATGCACTTCAGTATTTGTATATGTAACTCAACATATTTTAATTTAGATTTTCTTTCAAAATCTCCTTATTTTGTTTCTAAGTCTCCATTGCCTTTTAATACTAAAGTACTAAAATGCTATGACTAGCTTCTGTTATTAGATTGGATTAATTTTCATCTTTTTTTTTTAATTTTAACAATGTTACAAATTATATACGTTTTATGTCAAATTTGAAACTTCTTCAGAATATTTTTTCCCGCTAATATAAACCTGGCGATCTCAGTGAGAGTATTTTGTTACGTTAAATTTCACACATTCTCATAGATACGGATTACTAGTAAATTTGTAGGTTTGTATAAATGTATTTTTATTTATTTTCGGAATATAAGCGAATTACAATGGAATAGATTTGTTCAGGTTGTTCTTACGAAAATATTTAATAAAGAAATACAATTGTGTGTTGACTCCAACTTAATACACCCTGGAAACTGAAAACGTTATATATATATATATATATATATATATATATATATCTGTGTGTGTTTGCATTTAAAGCTTTAACGGGTCCAATTTCAGATTTTCTGCAAAAAAATATGAAAAAACTCTGAGTAAACCAATCAATTAACAATATTAAATCGAGTTCGTTTAACAGGAAACTCGGATCATTTGAACTGGATATTCTGTTGATCTCAATTTTTAATGTTTTTTCAATAACACTAGGTTGGCCTATAACAATTGAATTAAAACTAAAAAAACCTTCTCCAAAAATGACCGATATCTGTATGCTGTGCGGGTCCGCCTGAAAGCCGAAATTTAAAATGTGCCAAGTTCTTTTATCGCCATGTGACTTTATATTTACGATTCAATTGATTTACAAATACGTAATCAGCACCCCATAATGTTGACTTGATGAAGACAGCGCTTAGATCACTGAGTTCCTGCGTGACGGAATTTTTAATCCATTATCTTTTTGCAAACTGTTTAAACAAACTGGGTACAATAATATATTTGTGAGATATTGTTGGCCTCGGGTGCATGATTGTTGTTATCTTGTAATGTAAGTATTGTTTTGTGGCTAAACAATGTGATGTGAGTTGAGTGGTTTTGTATGCAAAAAACGCACAAATTTCCACAGTAGATGACTAATAAGTACCATGATCTTCCAGCGCACGGAGTATCAAGTGACATTTCACCACTCACTACTAATAAGTACCATGATCTTCCAGCGCACGGAGTATCAAGTGACATTTCACCACTCACTACTAATAAGTACCATGATCTTCCAGCGCACGGAGTATCAAGTGACATTTCACCACTCAATACTAATAAGACCAAAATTGGAAACCTCATAATGCTATTTCCCATAATTCCGATTGAGGGTCTTTCCACTTTTCAGCGGTTGCCCTTTTACCAGCCGGCTGCTGGCCCTTCACATCCACATGTGTCAATCACAGAGGTAGATGATCAACAGCCAGTGTAGGGGTGACATGTGGTTAGCATGTCGAGTCCCCCAGCCGTTATAGCTGGTTCCTCAACCTGGAGCCGCTACTTAATGTAGCTACCCAATTGCCTCACGATGCTGGGTGGGCACCGGTCCCATACTGGCCGAAATACCATGAGAAAATTTCTTCCCCCATGGAGACTCGAACCAGCGCAAGTCCCGTAGCTCTGCGCCAAGGCTTCCTACCTTAACCCTTAAATTCATAATGTATCCTTTTGGATACATCGGTTGGTTCAGTTAATTTAATATTTTAAATAAATCAGAAGAAAACGAACAAAATGAAACCACTTTAAATGTGTGTATAATTATACAATGTACACAATAACAACAGTTATACAAGATTCCGTTTTTCTGTGCGGTCCGCCACATTCAAATATCTAAGAGAGGAAATTTGTGTTTTGCCAATTTAAGGGTTAACCGCTCGGCTACGGCGCGGGACTATTTCCCATAATTAATTTATTAAATCATCATCATCTTCACTTCAAGGTTTAGGAGATTCTCCTGTTCCAAATTGACAATGGTTCCTTTCATCTCTTCCTAGGTCTTCCTATATCCCTTAATCCTTTTGGTTTATAGTGATATGCTATCTTGGGCAATCTTCTTTCTTCCATTCTCTGAAAATACCGTAGTATTATTTAGTTACAATCCTATGATATATATATATATATATACATAGGCAGGAAGATATCTTAGGGTCGTGTTAGATTTGTAGGTTAGCCGTAGGAATCTGAACAATCTTAGCGCATTAAAAAAGACAAGGACGAGAATGTGCTACCCAGAACCCAGATCCTGTGAAACAGGAGTATTAAAAGGAAAATGGAGTGTAGAGAAATTAAAAATTATCTCTCAACGAAAGTTATTTATCTTATTAAGTAGAACAACATATTAATGACAATACTTAATGCGTCATAACGTACGAAAAAGAATACGTATTGTGTTATCCATCATTAGCTGAATGACTGATCACTTCTTCGCACCCTACAACTCTGTATTTGATATTCAACACAAGTTATATATCTGTCTATTGTATTAAAATACTATTACAATTATTAGTGCTATTATTATTATTATAGGTATCCGTACTGATGGCTGTAGTGACACTAACAACAGTAGGTGCTGTAATACTTGTGTTGTAGAAGTAGTAAATCTAAAAGTAGAAGCAAAAGTAATGACAGTAGCAGTTACAGTGTTAATAGCAGTAGCACCTGAATAAGTAACATTATCAGTGTTAACAGTAGAAGTAGCAGCTGGTAAATTTAATAGTAGAACTAAAAGCAATAGTTCAGATAAAATAGTATCATCAGCAGCTGTGTTGGTATCATCAGTACGAGCTTCAGTAGAAACTGCATCTAAAAGAAGTTAAATTCCCCACTAGAAATTCGGAAATTACTCGAAGTTATTTCAAAACTTAAATATTCTAATTGCCTTCAATATATTTTCTAGGAGATGGTTATGCACCCAATGTCGAGAAATTTACGTTTACAATTTAAGTCAATCTTCTCTATTTATTGTAACACCAAACTAATAATACTAGAAATTGCATGATAAAATTGCAATATTATTTTTCTTGTTTGACAGTTATACATCAACAATCTGAGAGCGGGATCATTTGCGTTTAGAGGCATGGTGCAGAATTTAGATTATAATTTATGAAGATCTGGTTTCATAGCCGTTTGTTGCAAAACATAGAATTTCATATCACTGATGGCATTTACATTTTCCTTAATAATAAGACTATACTTAAAGATTTGGCGCTAAAATTTTGCGTATACTTACTTCATGAGCCAGTGCAAGAGATGGCATCAAATTCTCAATTTAAAAAAAGGACGCTTACTTGGTTGATGGATAAGATCGTCCAATTATTAATGAACAATTACTATAGGTTGAGATACCCATTTGTAATGTTTTGTTTTCACGAATATATGTGTCGGACCGCGGTGGTCTAGTGATTATATTCTTGCCTTTAGCCCCGAGGGTCGCGGGTTCAAACCCAGCCGGAGTCGATTTTTTTTTTGACAAATCCTTCGGCAGGGGCATTAGCCCGTGAGTTCAGAGTTTGAAGATTTAGAGGCTCGTAAAAGTACCTCACGCCTGAATAGAAAAGGTCTCTGTGGAAAATGTAACCGATTTTCATGAAACAAGTAACACCTTAATAGCCTAGTTGACGTCTTATTGAGGCGATGTGCTAACCACATGTTACTCGTTTACATCTGTAGATGAATATGTGTAATAAAATTAGCATGGTTAAGAAACTCCCGCTACGGAGTATGGAGTACATATATACAGGCATGGATATATTTTTATAAAACCGTTAAGAAACTTAATTGTTTGTAACGAGGGTATGATATTGGATGAAAATTCCTGGGTGAACAATGTTGGGCAAATTATTGGCTGCGTTAATGAAATGAAGTGAGCAAACTCTTGATGTACGAATTTTATCAGGAAATGTCGTGTGTCAAATGTTTTGGTTGTGCTAACATTACAGAATCTAAAAGATTCATAATATGCAATAATGTACCTTGTGTACCACCATTGAAATTATTAAAATATTTAAGCTAAACAGTTTCCTTCTCCTGAGATGCAACATGTCAGGTTCCTAAGTTGATTAGCAGACGTAGTTTGTCTACGTCCGGGTTTTTATGTAATATTAATCTCCAAGTATATACATAAATATGTAGTAAAATTAGTCAAAATATTATATAAATACTTGTTAATTGTTTGTCCTAGCTTTGTTTTGTAATGAGATATTTGTCTCTTAAAAAGTATTAACTTTTGTGAATGTTGAGGTTGATATATCTATAGAACCAATAATAAAGTAATAAAGCAATACAGACACATCTTCATGTAAAATAGTGTATTGACTATATTTAAGACATATATGCCGAAACTAAATTAAAATAAATACTATTAGTAAACTAAATGTTAGAACAAAGTTCTATATATATATATATATATATATATATATATATATATATATATAATCGCTAACAATATTATTTTCAAATAAATTTACTTATATTTTTAGATGTTTAAATTAATTTATATAGAACTCTCAAAATATAGTATTACAGTCTTACAGCAATACTTAGTATTTTTTCAATTCAACAATTATTTGTTGCACAGTTGACACAGGTACATACAACACTATTTTATCTCTTATGGTAAAAGTATCTTTGATAATTAATGCCTATCCACGACCGATTTTTTACAGATAACAATGAAGCACTAAAAGTCATTTTCTAATCACAAAATACCAAGTCCAAAATTAATAAACTGAAAATGGTCAGACAAAATTAGAATAGTTCACACTTAATTTGTGAATCTCACCTGTGATCTATCCTGATATTCCTCTCACTCCATCATTATTATCAAAGCACTGGAAAATATTGTCTTATAGTGTATTCAATCCTAAAAGAGATATATTTAACATCACAATGTAATTGAACATTGAGAGAGAGAGAGAGAGAGAGAGAGAGAGAGAGAGAGAGAGAGAGGAGAGAGAGGAGAGAGAGAGAGAGAGAGGAGAGAGAGAGAGAGAGAGAGAGAGAGAGAGAGAGAGAGAGAGACAGACAGACAGACAGAGAGAGACAGACAGACAGACAGAGACGACAGAGAGAGGAGGGAAATAAATTATCCGCTTATTCCCTTTTTGGATAATAGTTAGGAATAGTACTCACACACAACACTACCAAATCCTCATGGAAATAGGTGAAAACGAGGAGACGAACTTCTTTTAACATTTGATTGGATTTAAAAAGTGTTACAAGTTAGGGGGAAAAAACAAGAATGAGGAAGGTTTTCCTGAAAAATCATAAACCCTAATGAAGGTTTGGATTTTGGAATTTTCCGTATATTTTTTTTCCTAGAAGACCATAAATCTTTTGAGAGTTTGTATTGTGAGGTGATCTCTGTCAGCAGGATTGTGTAAGATACGACTAAGCCTTGTCAATCACCTAAGCTTACAAACATAGTTCACAACAAATCACTCACAAATTGTACCTGATTCCTACTACTGTATATAAACATTTTGTGAACTTACATTTGAAGAACATTTTATGTAAAAATATGAAACTAGAGTATAAGGTTTAGATTTATGTGAATAGTCAACATTTTTGGTTATTACGAAAGAACACGTGAAGGAAAAAATATGTAATTACATAAGAATACGGACTCTGGTTATGAAGTATCTCATGTTATCAACTATTGCCTCTGCTACCGTTGCTAAGTTTGCACTCGTAGCAATTCTGAGACATCAACAGAACATGAAGACTGGAGAGCAGCGGGAGAATAGAACATCTATTCACTAAGTTAATTTACATAATGTATTCATTGTGATAAAGATAAGGAATTGGGCGATGACTTAAGTTACTGAGGGGAGCCTTTAAATCAGGTATCGGTAAATACAAATGTTATCAGGAATGAATATACATCACTGTACATGGTGAGAATAAAATACATACAGATATGAATAGAACAAATCAACTCAAGTTTCAGGCCAAATGTTGTTCAAAGTGAGATACATATCTTCTTGTGTTCTTTCAATACAACACACAGGTAGTAGACGCATAAATATAAATTATTTAAATTAATATTATCTATACAATTCGTAATCAATAGTTTCAAACCGTTCATGAAAAACTAGCCTATATATATCTGTCATATCGTCAATTTACAATTACAATATCTGTAAAATCTAGTTTCAGTAACATGAACTGTAATATTCTTAAAAAAATGCAATTTTCGTCTTCAAATTTATTGATCATAATTTAAAAAGTACAGAGGTAAGGGAAATCAATAACATTTTGTGGACATAAAGATAAGTAGAATGTACTTCATTACGATCCTGTTAACTCATTTCAAATTACACAAATATACTTGTAGCGAAAAAAAAATGCATTTAGTTCTGTCATTTGGCACCATATTTGTTGCAAGAATACTGCATATCCGTAAATGTAAGTAATTATTTTCCCCTTTATTCAGACCTACCTGAGAGCTCTATTGCGCTATCCCAGTATAATGGGATGTTGGTTGTATCACGGTTTCGGCAGCAATGATAATTTAAATGGTTGCACACACACATTACGCGTGCACACATTTATAGTATCAACTAATGCAAATAATAATTTTATACCATATTTATCGCGATTCTGCAAGCATATTTTATCAAAACACAAGCACCTTATACACTTACTGTCAAGAAACAAAATTCCATGCTCTTTCTTTTAGAATTATCCAATAACTTTTGAATCTTCTTTCGGCATAAGCTGACGATCCTATTATATACACTACATTAATTAACTAATCACTGGCACTATGGAAACCATAGGTTCATGCCCGCGTGGACATAAGCTCTCCATACAACCCTATCCTGAGCTAATGTTTTCCAATCATCCCCTGTATAATCTACTTCCCTCAAATCATAGTTAATATTATTCTCCCACCTCAATCTTGGTGTACCAACTGGGCGTTTTCCTCCTGGTTTTCCTACAAGAAGCTTCCATGCACATATTTCGTTCCCCATTCGTGCCACATGTCCTGCCCATCGCAGTCTATGAGACTTAAGTGTTCTTATTATATCTGGATTCCTATAAAGACCATGTAGTTCACTTTTAATTTTGACTTTAATTCCAGTTTCGTTAGTTTTCCTACACCGCTTTCACGTACATATTTTTCGACATATATTTTTGAATGTAAATAATGGTCCTGGCGGATAATATTATTATAAATAAATATGCTAATACATACCATTTCTCCTCTCTTTGTCAACCGATTTTCTTTTATTTATTTATTTTTGTTTAGTAGCTATTGATCTTTAGTGTTATCAATAAGAAATTTAGTAAATAGTTGGTTCTACCGATTTTAATCGCAAGGCAGTGTTTATGGAAAATCTCGAAGGTGCAAGAGTTAAATTTGTTACAGAGAAGTATGTGATGTAGAACTTGTTTTATCTAAGTTGAAGCATGACCTGGCGAAGGCAACCGTAGGGATGGGGTAAAGATCCCTGCCACCGGGCTTGTCCCGTAACTGCAAAAAAATGTGGCTATTAGAATAGAGAAGAGAATAGAATATATTTATTTAGCCTTGTGGAGTTAAGGCTATGAGGCATTCTCTTCCACTCACCAGGACAAACATATGTTACATACAAATACAAAAAATTACAATAATAGTCATACTAAACAATTAATTATCTGTCAAGTTGAATAATAATGAAAATAATGTCTAATAACACAATACAATTAAAATTAAATGAATGATAGAATGAATACAGAAAGAACAACAGCTCAAATCTACTATACATAAAAAGAAAAGAAAAAAACAAAAAGTAATAAACTATAATGAATTTAATCTATCGCTTATTATACAAGGCATTAGGTAAATATATTAACAAATCTTAAATCTATATTTAGTTAATAACGAAAAAACAAATTATTATTTTTTAAAAAGTAGTATTAGTGAGTTTTTTCTGTTAATAATTTTATTTTCAATTTGTTTATGAAATAGTGTAAAGTTTGGCAGTCTCTGGCAATAGGGTGGAAGGAAATTCCATGTTCTAGAAAGAGAAATCGTGAAAGATTTCGAATAATAGGTAGTGTGATGAGGAAGGATATAAGTACTCATAATGAAAACATTAGCCTTGAGTCGGAAGTTGGTTGGATAATCATATACTACATGCAATTATTTAAATATGGAGGAAAATTAAAATAAAACTAATGGACTCCAAAAATGTATCTGGTAAACTTATTATTCATGTTAATATTAATTTCTATTATTTTTAAGTCAAGCAATATTCTTAACATTTACATTGATTACATTAGACCTGAGAACTTAGTTGTTGTGAATTTTCAGACCCAATTTAATTAAAATAATTAAGTCAATGGAAATATTACGGTACCGTATTTACTTAGAGAAATTTGTATTGCTATGTTCTCGATATTCTCCATACCCGACATTTGTCCATCTGAATAACTTGAATTAGAACTCCAACTAATGTATTCTGTTTCACTGTCACTTTCTCCTAAATTAATGACTATATTCACAGTTAATTCATCTATCGACACGATTATCTGGCCAAACTGAATAATAATATCTACACAGTGTCCCAAATTGATGTATACACCCTTCGAAACGTTATTTCTCAGCAACGAAATGACACAGAAATACAATATTTTGTGTGTTTTATTTCTTAAGCCCGTACATGTTCAAAATGCTCACCTCCTGCCTCAGTACACTCCCAACAACGACGTTGAACAGAGCTACACACGTTTTGGATTATTGCTATTGAAATGTCGTTGACGGCATGTTCAATCTGATCTCTCAGTTCCCCCAGTGTTTGTGGTTTTGTGGCGTACATCGTGTTCTTTACAGTTCCCCAAAGAAAGAGTATAGAGGGGTTAAATAAGGAGATCGAGGCGGGAACTCCGTAGTACTTCCTCTTCGTTCTATCTATCTCTGATTTAATGTGCGATCGAGAAAATTTTTCACATCGATATGAAAGTGAGGTGGAGCCCCGTCTTGTTGGACGTAAACCTAATTTTCATTCTCAAATTGATCGTCCTCATTTAGTGCGTGGTGAAGTCTCGAAATGGCCCCGCAAAATTCGATGAAAACTGCTTTTCTTGATATCAATCTCTTCCGCACCGACTTTTCAACACATCTTGCACCGTTCCATCGTCTTCAAACTTGTATGGGATTCTTGTTATTGTTACCCTTGTTGGTGGTGATGTCCCAAATTCAACCATCCTACGTTGTTGCACGTCAACAGCATTCTCAACTTTCCAATAACACTTCAGTATACACTTACGTTCATCGAATGATAATCTCGCCGCCATTGTTGTTTATAAAGACTTGAAGATCGATGAACGTGTTGTTATGCTTTTCCAGTGCCATGTGTATCATACACAACTAAAAATGTATTTCTGTCCAGTGTCCTGTGGATCATACACAACAAAAATTGTATTTCTGTCTCATTTCGTTGCTGAGAAATAATGTTTTAAAGAGTGTATACATCAATTTGGGACACTCTGTATTAATACTATACAATAGCCGGCCGCCATAGTGTAATCGTTATGTTCCTTGCCTCTAGTCCCGAGGGTCGTCGGTTCAAACTCGCCCGGGGTCGATGGATTTTTAGGATGGAAAATATCCAAGGGACAATCGTCCGGGAGCAACTTTAAGCCGTGGGTCCCAAGTCTGAGCATTTTTAGGTTCATAAAAGAACCTCAAGTCTGAATAAAAGGCTTCTGTGCAAAATATATCTGCCCTTCATCCATCCTTTAGTATCTTAGTTGCTTATTAGATATCCAATTGAGGCGATGTGCTAACCAATTGTCACTCGTTGATATGTGTGGGTAAGTAAGCATAACTAAATTAGCTTGGTTAAGAAACTGCCGCAAAAGAGTAGCCGTATGGGGATATACAATAATACAATAAAGTTAAAGATAATTATATATATATATATATATATAATAAAAAATAAAAGCATTATTTTTATTAAATACATGTATAACAAATTATTAATTGTTAACAATATTATTAGTGAGATTTTTTTGTCAGTTAGTTAATAAAGAAAATTGAAAGTTTGTTTCTGAAAGCAGTTGTAGTTTGTCAGTCTCTGATGTAGGCGGAAGAGAATTCCATGTTCTTGTAAGAGAAACTGTAAACAATTTAGAGAATGGGCTGAACGGCTCGTGTGCCTAATGTATGAAGAGTCTAACAGGCAAAACTCACATTCTCCGCTGTTTAAAATTTAAAGTAAACAGCAAAAAAACTCATACCAATGAAAACAAATATTAATTTGAACTTATTCTGTAGTTTTAATGAATTTATCTATATAATTTAACTTGGTTCACATGGAGAACAACATTTGGAGCAGGGACACAACAAAAAATGCATTTCGCCCAAATTGGAGAATGTGGGTTTTGCAATTAAACCCTTAGTATGTGCATCACAGAGTCCAAAGAAGCGGCGTGATAAATAGTTAGAAAATGTGTGTACGTTTATAGAGAAGAGATAGGGATTGGACGGTTCTATAATCTTTTAGATATAATAATTGTCCCTCTAATCACAACAGTATAACGTCACCTTACTTCTAAAACCGCGTAATTCTAATTTAACAAAATGTTCAGAAAAACATGCTTATTATTTTGCAACTGTTTTTAATGTCCTATTTTGAGAGTCTAAATTCAAAGAAGACATTTTTTATACAGATTTTCATCCACTCCATGTCGTCCAGTCCTCTTGCTCTTCTTCTTATTTCGTAAGATCCATCCATAGTAATTCTGCCCGAGGGCAGGTCTTTCATTGCAATCATAGCATTTTCGTGTTATGCTTTGCAGCTCTACTAGGGAAATGTAGGTGTGGTAGCTTCCCGTTGCTTTCCGCACCGGTCAGGAATGATGATGATGGCCTGATAATTTTCGGGGACCGTTGTGCCTTAAGTTTTGTCTTACAGGTGAGGAAAAAACCCTCACCCGGGAGCGTGTCCCAACCGGGACTCCAACCCGGGCCCGCTGCGTGACATGCTACCTTGCGACTACAGCGGTGGACAATTTATTAACAAAATTACAGAATAATAAGCAATGTGTAAAATGTGTTTATACTCTCTTTAAAAGTTTCTTGAATTATACATTCGAGGCTTTAGAAGAAAGGGGACGATAACTAATATATTTAAGACTGGCAGTACACTATTTTGGGATTGAATGTAAATACCTGAGCCGTTGGACTACCCGCAATAAAGGGGATGAAATTTGTCTTCTGCGCATGGAAGGCCATATGTCAACTGTGATGAAACAAGTTCTACAAAGGCCATGCCCAAAAAAAAAAAAATCTGCTTTTTAACTGCAAGGAACTAAAACCCAGCGCCAGAGCTCCCATTTAAATTATAGGGTTACATGTATTAATGATCCTCAGTGTACGTGGGACTGTCAATCGCTGTCATTATTTAAATACAAATTAAATGATATCTTAAGTTGGACACAATGAAAACATTAACTGCATAACAACTATGTACAACATTTATAAATAATCATCTAGGAAGCTACTTACTCTATTTTATATCATTGTTATTTTTTTATATTCCATGTTTTTGTAAGTATTAGCTAGTATTAGATAAATTCATTATTGCATTTTGTTTAGTCTGTATTTTAATAATTAAAATTGTAATAAGTATGTATTTTTTGTATAATTCTACTATTCGCTGGTTGAGAAGGCCTTATGGCCTTAACTCTGCCAGGTAAAATAAATTATTATTATTATGTGGTCATGATGTCGATTCCACCAGCCGTTATAGCTGGTTTTTCAACGTGGAGCTCATAGTTATTGTAGCTACCGATTCCTCACGACGCTGGGTGCTAATTTAGAATACCATCACCCCATCATAGTTTCACTCCAACATAAATACGTATGTACCATGTTTTTTTTTTATGAAAATAGTGTAACACAGTTTAAAACTAGCATTGTCTAATACAATAGAAAGTACGTGTTATTTATGGCCGAATTTCGACCACTTGGTGAACACTTACTTACTTACTTACTCACTGGCACTATCGAACCGATAGGTTCATGACGGCGCTGATATAAGCTACTTGGCGAACACTAGTTATTATAAATAAATCAAAGTCAAATACTGTATTTCAGAGGTGGGCCGTATGATATTGTTATAATGTAGTACCATCTTCACATCGCGTCACAGTGTGTAAATTTTATATTAATCCTGTTTATCACCTCCTGGTCTGAATCTGAATCGTGATCATTGCATTCAAACATATCCGTTCTTACTTCCACCCTCGTGTTCATCATTTTCAATAACTTCTTCTTCTAACTGTTGTAATATGAACTGCGTTATGCATCAACCGGCTAAGCTCCATTCAAAAAATTCTATTTTGACTCCATTTATTGCACTGGCCCATGAAGTAAGTGTACGCACACTTTTAGCGCCAAATCTTTAAATATAGCCTTATTATCAAAGAAAAATACAAACCCTATCAGTCCTATCAGAGATTTTGTATTTTGCAACAAACGGCTATGAAACTAGATCTTTATAATTACTAATCTAAATTTTGCATCACGCAGCTTATCGCTGATGTATAACTGAGTAATGGCGTGAAGATTGACAAGTTAGTGTAGTTGTTTAATGTTATAATGACATCCAGAACTCAGAAAATTTAAGATATGGTTCATAAGAACTGCCCTGAAAATGGAAAGGCATCTTCTGTCTCACAGCAGGTATATAACAGTTTTATTTATTATGTGAATCATATATTTTTCGTACATGAAGTCCATATAGTCATATTTTACGAGTATAAATATAAAGATACAAAATCAGGATCTTGTCATTTCAGAGAATATTGTAATAGCCAACGGAGTTAGGGAATCCACTGTTGAACAGTTTGTAAAATTCGTTGTTAATTTTTTGTGAAATAAAAAATATATATTTTTGTAAATGTATTCTACAATAATTTATATATATATATATATATATATATATATATATATATATGTAAAATTTTCCAATAATATAAATAACTAGCGTGACACCCGGCAGACGTTGTCCTGCCCGAACGTTCAATTCTCATGTCATGGGCGGACGATAAAAATGTGTTACTTTTTTACCATAAAATTCAGCAATTAGGACATAATTAGATATTATTAAATAAATTCGCAAGAAAACCTCTTACAGCCTTCTGTTGTGGCTCAAGAAGTGTGAATGATGACGTCACATAGTCATGAACATTAGAATTGTACCCTCCTTTGCTGATAAGCTAAGAACCATCATATAACAATTATATTAGAGCGAAAAAAAAAGATAAATTGATGAGAGTCAGTCAAAACAGCTTTTTTTTTCGCTAGATTTCATTTCTGACCCACTGTTCACCGGTCCCATACTGGCCGACATTCCATGAGAAAAATTTTTTCCCCCGTACAGACTCGAAGCAGCGTAAGTCCCGTAGTTCTGCACCAAGACGTCTTGCCTTAACCACTCGGCTACGGCGCGAGACTCTTGGTATCAATAAAAGGCAAAAATGGTTATTGTGAGTTATCCGTAAGTGATTAGGGACTCTTGGTATCAATGAAAGGCATAAATGGTTTTTGTGAGTTATCCGTAAGAGATAAACATATGCTGTCGCGGACTTTTTTGTAGAGCTTTTTGAGATATTCAATTCTGTGTACATTAATATTGTGTATTTCTTATGGTTTAGGCAGCGTAAGTCATTTAAGCGTCCAAAGAGCTACTTTTTTCACGTTTTCCACTACAAAGGGCGATTGTTAAGAGTGTAGGATTTGAGTATCACAACTCTCTTATAGCCTATGTTCATCCCGGGAATCTCCTGAACATTTTGCAAAAAAAAAACCATTACAATCGGATCAACGCGCATAAAGTACGAACAAACAAACATACAAACAAACAAACATTAATTTTTATATAAAGATATAAATTATTTCTACTTTTTACTGTTGTTCCACTTTCTAAAAACATTGTTTACAGTTACATAAGTATATTATTACCACATGACAACATTAACATTCGATGCGGAAAAAGAATGTGTGAGTAAGGGGTGGAAGTAGTAAATCCTGGTCTTAGGTTGCAATGACAGTGTTTACTTGCCGCTAGGTGAAATAAAAATTAAATCGGAAAGGATTGTCTCATAAAATGATACATGCCTTAATGTCAATTTATAAATATGTTAAATTATGTATAAAAGTAGACCAAGGGCACATTACAGAGAGCAGTGAAGCCAATCGGGGAGTGAGGCAAGGTTGCATTTTATCACCAATGCTATTTAATCTATTCGTTGATGATATTGTAGACGTAATGCTAGAAGGAGAAATTGAGGCTCCGGAGATAGGAAATGTTAAAATCCCAGTCCTGTTGTATGCAGATGATTTAATTGCCTGTTCCAAGACAATCAAGGGATTGCAAAGAGGTCTTGGCCTGCTGGAAATATACTGTAGGAATTGGGGATTGACTGTAAATGTTAGTAAGACAAAAACAATGACCTTTAAAATGGGACGGTTTATGGTAGAACAGAGGAATGGAAATACAAAGATCAAGTACTTCAAAACGTGAAACATTTTAAATATCTTGGTACGACGTTGAAAATGAACGGGAAGTGGAAAAAACATATTGATATAGCATTATTTAAAGGGAGGGGACAACTTAACAGTGTACTCGGTATTCTGGGTCGAGTGCCTGATATTCCAGTCAGCACATTAGAAATAATGTATGGTCAGGCCAGTAATGCACTAAGGTAGTGAGATTTGGGGTTTCCAAAGAACGGAAATACTAAATAAGGTATATACGCATTTTCTAAAATATATTACAGGACTTAGTAAGGCCGTTTCTAACTGTGGAATTTTATATGAATTCGGGTCATTCCAGGACGACATAAACTGTAAAATTCGTGTACTCAAATACTGGTTGCGAGTAATCCAAGGTGAACAAACAATGCTTAGAGCAATTTGTTACGACCACCAAATTAAAAACATAGATGTTAAATTTTGGGCAGACGAGGTTAGGAGAGAACTCCAAAAGATTGGGATGGGCTGGATATGGGAAAAAGGGACTGAAAATCGCAAGAACGTGTGGAGAAAAATAAGGAGTAGGTACTTGGATATAAACCAACAAGATACTTTCACCGAATGTACAGGAAAACGCTCACTGTGTTAACAAAGAGACCTAAAACACGTCTGGGGAAAAGAATCGTATATACTCAACCTAGGATTTAAAGAGAGATCAGGGCTTGCTTGGTTTAGGCTAGGGGCATGGAAATTTAAAAAGGTAGCGACGATCACGATATGCGAATATGTCAAATGTGCGGGAAATTTGAAGATGAGATACATTTATTAGGAAAATGTAATGATTTAGAATATTGGAGACGTCAGTTATTACCGGAAAGATTTCTAAATTCAAATCGGGAAAGATTGGCATGCTACGAGTTGTTGGTAAATCCAGAAAATTGGATAAACGTGGGTAAATGTCTGGACAAAACGCGGAAAATAAGAACAACACTCATTCATGAATAAATATATGTTATCAAAATGCAATAACATTCATTCTTAATAATTATATATACATTAATTAATGTATAATGCTATTGTGTTATTATTTAATTGTAATATTATTGCGTTTTCTTTATGTAATTGCAATGTTATTGCTTTTTTTTGTTGTTTATTTTTCTTCACACTAGTAGCAATTATTGCTTTATTGTAACAGACTGTCAACAGCACGTACGGCTTACTGCCCGTGCGACCCATATTTGTAAATAATATTGTAAATATCTTACTTTTTGTCTAATAAAGTCTACTACAACTACTTTCGCTAGTCGTGTATAGTCAGTTGTTAGCGACAATGCCAAGTGCGAGAGTTAGACCTTATATTCATAATGACGGCCATTAAATTATTAAGCAAGTTATCGAGTTTCGCGATGAGGAGAAAAAAAAGGGGGGATTGAAAATTCCTATCCTGAATGCAACAATACGTCCGGCAGAACCTACCAGCAAATCAGAGGCCACAATATGCAAGATGAGGAAGATATTGTGAAACCGGCTAAATAAATAAATAATAACTAACTCCATGGCACTATCAAACCCGTAGGTTCATGGCCGCACGGACATGATCTCTCCATATATCCTTATCCTGAGCTAATGTTTTTCAATCATTCCCTGTATAATCTACTTCCCTCAAATCATAGATAATGTTATTGTCCCGCCTGATTCTTGGTCTACTAACTGGGCCTTTTCCCTCTCATTACCTATAAGAAGCTTCCATGCACGTCTTTCATTCCCCATTTGTGCCACATATCTTGCCCATCGCAGTCTACGAGACTGAACTGTTCTTATTACATCTGGCTTCCTATAAAGACCATGTAGTTCATTGTTGTGTAGTCTTCTCCATTCACCTGTCTGTTCACCTCTCTTTTGTCCAAAAATTTTACTAAGTACTTTATTCTCAAATACTCGTAATCTCCTTTCCTCCCTTAAAGTAAGAGTCCATGTTCCTGATCCATATAACTGATAGAATAATAGTTTTGTATATTTTCAGTTTAACGTTTTTTGAAAGGAGTTGGGTTGTCAAAAGTCTCTGTAATGCGTAATAGCATGTAGTTCCATAATTGAACCTATGTTCAATTTCTTTGTGCATCTCATTCCTATTTGTCATTATTATTCCTAGGATAATAATAATAATAATAATAATAATAATAATAATAATAATAATACTTACTTAATACTTAATACAGGCTTTCCACTTTACAGCAGTTTGCCTTTGATTCCTGCCTTCCAGAGATTAGGTATAGGGACATTGCCTACTCTGGCATTTAAGTCTCCACTTAATATTAAATGATGATCTTTTGTATATTTGTCAACTAATGTTTGTAATGTTTTATACAATTTTTTTGTTTCTTCTTTCTTACCTTCCTCTGGGGCATACACAGCAATTATCATCATATATCCTCTTTCAATTTTAAATCTGGCTATCAGGATTCTTTCATTTATAAACTCATAGCTCATCAATTTGTTCTTCCATTTTTCATCTATTAAAATTGCTACTCCACACTGCGCTCTTGTCTGTTCTACTCCGCTATACAACATAGTATAGTGTTTTAAGTCCTTTGTTCCTTTTAGTTTCTTTTTTGTTTCTGTTATTGTTGCTATATTTCTTTCTTTTTTTTTTAATTCTCTTTCTAATTCTTCTTCTTTTGTACTTATTCCCCTTACGTTCCAATTTCCTAATTTCAAAATATCCTTTATTCCAAATCGTATCCTTTTATCTTGCTTGGGTCGGTTCCTTTTTATGACAGTCCGGCTGATTTCCATGAAGCTTCTCAGTAAGATAAATGTCTCCTGGAAGCGTTACGAGCGCTTCGCAGGACAAGGATGGTGGAAGGGCTGCTTCCTCCTAGCCTCCAAACATGCTCCTCTGGGTATCCACCCCCAAGAGAGGGCTGCTTCTTCCGCTCTTCAAGCCCTACAAGTTTAGCTGTGCTATTCCTTGTCGCCCTGTTGACCGTTGAAGACTTGACGAAGATGTGGCCGCCCAATATGGATACAGACGCCATTCCTTCGTTGTGAGCTTTACTTAGTTCCCCTCGCCTCTTACCCACCAGCAAGATTAACCTAAGTCAATCTTCTCCAGTAGGCATGCTTTGCAGCTTTATTAGGAAATAATAGGTGTGGTAGCTTCCCGTTGCTTTCCACACTGGTGAAGGATGATGATGATAGCCCAAGATTCGGCTGCAAGATTACTACGTTCATCGAGTGTAAGAACAATTCTTTTTCATAAAATTGTGAATAACTGAATACATTTTTGCCGAGTTGCCTATTAAAATTCGGCCGCCAGTATGTTTAATTAAAATATAATTAATATATTTATTCGAAACAATTTCATTCACTTGTTATTAACATAAATTATAATCCACTTCGCAGAAATCGATGTATAGAGCTTGAAAAGTTTTGGTTGTCATTGCACACTTGGCCGTAAACCTCCACGCGACTACAGCAGGCTGTGACAGCAATCAGTAATAAAATGGCGGTAAGTATGTATTTATTGTTTTATATTGTTTCAAATAAAGTTCAGTTAATTTAAAGTACTGTGATATAATATATATTAATACTACCTTTTGGATATGTTTTTGTATATACATTGTACGTAGTATATATAAAGGCCAGTGGTTTTACTTCCCGCTGCGAGGGGACAATATAAAACAATAAATACGTACTTACCGCCATTTTATTGCTGATTGGTGTCACGGCCTTCTGTAGCCGCGAGTAGGTTTACGGCCAAGTGTTCAATGGCAACTAAAATGTTTCAAGCTCTATACATCGATTTCTGCGAAATGGATTATAATTTATTTTAATAACAAGCGAATCAAATTATTTCGAATAAATAAATAAATTATATTTTAATTAAACGTATTAGCGGCCGAATTTTAATAGGCAAGTAAAGTAAAGTAAAGTATTCCCACTACAGGCCTCAGGAGGCCCTTGGGGTAGTGGGAGGTTAAGGCTCCCACTATTTCTAGACAATCGGCACTTGATGTCAGCCGGGTTGTCAGCCCTGCGTGACGGCCGCCTTTACCCCAGAACAAGCGTCCGAAACTCATTTCCGTTAGAGGCTGAGTCGACCCCAGGGCCATAGTGCCGCCAGAAGGTTTGGGTCAGTTTAAAAATCTTGATCCCACCGGGACTTGAACCCTCGACCTTCCGGCTTGTAGCGCAGTGCCTTTTATTCAGTCATTCACAATTTTATGAAAAAAATTGATTTATTCACACACTTGATGAACGTAGTAATCTTGAAGCCGGATCTCGGACTATGATAATGATAAGGATGATGAAGTTGGCCGGACAGTTTTCGGGGACCGTTGGGCCCTAAGCTTCCTGACATTTGTCTTACAGGTGAGGAAAGACACCGAAGAAACCTCACCCAGGAGTCTTCCCGACCGGGAATGGAACCCGGGCCCGCTGCCTGACAGGGCAGCACGCTACCTCGAGACCACAGCGGTGGACATATTAATAATAATAATAATAATAATAATAATAATAATAATAATAATAATAACACTAATAATAATAATAACACTAATAATAATAATAATAATAATAATAACACTAATAATAATAATAATAATCTCTCCATTTTAACTTGATACAAATACAATAAATGAATACCTAGTGCTAGAGTAATGTATATTTTCCTACAGAAATGAGTACTGATATAATTTCTTTGTAGGTCTTAGGCATACAAATTCCGATGATCTTTAATTAACTTCATCTCCTACTTCAAATAGACGTAACTTCATCTCCTACTTCAAATAGACGTAACTTCATCTCCTACTTCAAATAGACGTAACTTCATCTCCTACTTCAAATAGACGTACCACTATATTTTGTCACTGATTATACCAGTCATTCGCTTGTACTAACGGTGGAAGGAGACACTTTACTTTCCCCTCTTCAACACTAGTTCCATTTGCTTCCCCTCACCGGCTAAAAAGTTATTGCGGTTGTGTAATAGTCATATATATGCCTTTTAAAAACGCATTATAGTTAAAAATATAAATATTGTGTGCAACGGTAATATGATGTACGGTTAAAAACTATAATATAGTTACCTTGTAGGTCCGTCTCCTCTACTTAAGTTCTTTCAAAACTCTGTAGGCCTTTCGGGACTAGTCCCATCATCAGAGGAATGCATTAGGTCCGTTCTTATTGACCCTTGTTGAAGCACTGACTTGGTTGTTAGAATTTTGTAAAGAGGATTGTGTGGATTAGGTGTGTATTCATTGAGAATCAAGTTGTTGTTGATTTCTCTTAGGATTGCGATTTCCTCCAGTATATTTATTCTCGTTGGAATGTTTTCTCTATATACTATTGTGAGGGTGTTATCGATGTTATGCATATGGTGTCCAGCTTGAATTACATGTTTTCAGTAGCTTGATTTTCCTCCATTGTAAATGAAATCTCTGAAATGTTCTTTGAATCTAATGTTGAAGCTTCTGTTAGTTTTCCCAATGTAGAATTTATTGCAGTCTGTACATATTAATTTGTAGATGCCTTTATTGTCGAATTCATCTATTTCTTCGATGTTGTTGTTTATTAAATTGTTTAATTTGTTGTCAGTTCTGTAGGATACATTTATATTCTTATCGAGCTTTTTTAGTGTGTTGGCCAATTTTAATATTTTTTTACCAGTGTACGTGAGAGTTATCCATTTCTTGTTGTTGTCACTGGATTCTGTTTCAAGTTTGGTTATGTTGGTAATGTTGTTTTTTCCTTTTTTGTTTGTTTATAATTCTATTTATTATTTGTTTGTTGTAGCCGTTAATTTTTGCCATGTGTTTGATGTAATTTAATTCTTTATTATAATTGTCTTTATTCAGATGGAGTTTTAACATCCTATTTATTAGGCTTTTGAATGTACTTATTTTCTGTTGAAAAGGATGTCTCGATTTATTGTTTATGGCTAGTGTGTTGCTTGTCGGTTTTCGATAAATGCCAATTTCTATTTTGTTGTTGGTGACGTTTTTTGTTAGTGTTAGGTCCAAATAGTTTATACTGTTGTTGATTTCTGTTTCATGAGTAAAGATTATTTTGTTGTGCATGTTATTTAGATCTTGATGTAGTTATTTTCAAGTTTCTTGTCCATTAATTTTTGTTTTACTATATCTATTGTTTCATTTATTGGGATGTTGGTGTATAAGTCTTTTATATCAAATGACGTCATTTTTGTGTTTGTGTTGATTTCTAGGTTATGTACTTTTTCTGCCAAGTCGTATGAGTTTTTAATTGTGAATTGATTATCTAAATTGATGTCTTCTTTTATTTTTTGGGTAATGAATTTAGAAATTTTGTAGTTGGGTGCATCAACCAACTAAGTGACACCATAAAAACAATAACGCAACAGAATTACTTCCAATTCAACAACGAACTCTTCGTCCAAGAAGACGGAATCCCCATGGGAAGCCCCACTTCAGGAATCCTAGCAGAAATATTCTTACAAGAATTAGAAAATACACACCTCAAAGAACTAATTACTAAATTCAACATAAAATTATTCACAAGATACGTAGACGACGTATTAATTATTTATGACAGCGAAAATAGAAAAGACAAAGAAATCTCTCAAGATCTAAATAACATGCACAACAAAATCATCTTTACTCATGAAACAGAAATCAACAACAGTATAAACTATTTGGACCTAACACTAACAAAAAACTTCACCAACAACAAAATAGAAATTGGCATTTATCGAAAACCGACAAGCAACACACTAGCCATAAACAATAAATCGAGACATCCTTTTCAACAGAAAATAAGTACATTCAAAAGCCTAATAAATAGGATGTTAAAATTCCCTCTAAATAAAGACAATTATAATAAAGAATTAAATTACATCAAACACATGGCAAAAATTAACGGCTACAACAAACAAATAATAAATAGAATTATAAACAAACAAAAAAAGGAAAAAACAACATTACCAACATAACCAAACTTGAAATAGAATCCAGTGACAACAACAAGAAATGGATAACTCTCACGTACGCTGGTAAAGAAATATTAAAATTGGCCAACACACTAAAAAAGCTCGATAAGAATATAAATGTATCCTACAGAACTGACAACAATTTAAACAATTTAATAAACAACAACATCGAAGAAATAGATGAATTCGACAATAAAGGCATCTACAAATTAACTTGTACAGACTGCAATAAATTCTACATTGGGAAAACTAACAGAAGCTTCAACATTAGATTCAAAGAACATTTCAGAGATTTCATTTACAATGGAGGAAAATCAAGTTACTGAAAACATGTAATTCAAGCTGGACACCATATGCATAACATCGATAACACCCTCACAATAGTACATAGAGAAAACATTCCAACGAGAATAAATGTACTGGACAAAAATCGCAATCCTAAGAGAAATCAACAGCAACCTGATTCTCAATGAATACACACCTAATCCACACAATCCTCTTTACAAAATTCTCACAAACAAGTCAGTGCTTCAACAAGGGTCAACAAGAACGGACCTAATGCATTCCTCTGATGATGGGACTAGTCCCGAAAGGCCTACAGAGTTTTAAAAGAACTTAAGTAGAGGAGACGGACCTACAAGGTAACTATATTATAGTTTTCAACCGTACATCATATTACTGTGAACTAATACCTCAACGGAAAATCACCATGAATTTTACTAGTATCGATTGTGTGCAAGTTGATGCATGCCGTATCAACATTTTACTCTAAGCAATAAAAAGGATGATTTCACAAAATTTTCCCAGCATATCTCTTTTTTTAAATTTTCATGTGTTTTTTTTGTATGTACTGTAATTGTATGAAAAAAAATGAATGTATTTAGAAAACATTATTCATTTAACACGCACATTTCATAATGTAATATGTATGAAGTCCCGCGTCGTAGCCGAGCGGTTAAGGTAGGAAGCCTTGGCGCAGAGCTACGGGACTTGCGCTGGTTCGAGTCTCCATGGGGGAAGAAATTTTCTCATGGTATTTCGGCCAGTATGGGACCGGTGCCCACCCAGCATCGTGAGGCAATTGGGTAGCTACAATAAGTAGCGGCTCCAGGTTGAGGAACCAGCTATAACGGCTGGGGGACTCGACATGCTAACCACATGTCACCCCTACATTGGCTGTTGATCATCTACCTCTGTGATTGACACATGTGGATGTGAAGGGCCAGCAGCCGGCTGGTAAAAGGGCAACCGCTGAAAAGTGGAAAGACCCTCAATCGGTAGAGTCCCGCGCCGTAGCCGAGCGGTTAAGGTAGGAAGCCTTGGCGCAGAGCTACGGGACTTGCGCTGGTTCGAGTCTCCATGGGGGAAGAAATTTTCTCATGGTATTTCGGTCAGTATGGGACCGGTGCCCACCCAGCATCGTGAGGCAATTGGGTAGCTACAATAAGTAGCGGCTCCAGGTTGAGGAACCAGCTATAACGGCTGGGGGACTCGACATGCTAACCACATGTCACGTCTACACTGGCTGTTGATCATCTACCTCTGTGGTTGACACATGTGGATGTGAAGGGCCAGCAGCCGGCTGTTAAAAGGGCAACCGCTGAAAAGTGGAAAGACCCTCAATCGGCAATCGGAATATGTATGAACTATTACAAAACTATACAATATATAAACACATGCCAATAATAAGTGTATTGTGCAAACAAACACTAATATTATGATACAATATTTTACATCAACAGTGTATACGCTTTAACTTGACGCTTGGGTGATTGATGCATAATAAAACATCCCATACTAATAAGCATGAACAATGTAAACGCCCTCTTGCGGTGCTTAATTGATTGATGCAGAACGATAATGACATCATTCTCATTACGTCTAAGTGCAATATTGACCGTTATAATAAATGTAAATTGTTTTTACACATACACTAGGAATCAGTATATACAATATTATCATATAAGTGAGTATGAAGTCGGAAATAATTAAATAGTTCTTGCTAGAGTTTAAAATGTAAAAAAAAAAAAACTTTAAACGCAGTTTTCTCGGAACTTACAGAATGGCGCATAGCTGGTTGTTACATAGTGACATCCACATTATAATTGTTTTTTGTCTCATATCTAGGCTTATTTGTAGCTGAAAGAATGTGTAAAGAAATAATTCACAAATAAAACTAAGAAGAATAATATAATTAGTTAATCACCATTAACTCAAATATTAGATTTAAGATTAAATAAACACTACTTGAGTGGAATTTACAGTTCAGTTATGAAATCAGCTCCGTTACTACAGGTGGCCACTGAAAATCACACATTTGTAAACAAGATTGAATAGAAGTGAGATTGCTATGCGCCCACTGGAGTGTTAAGACAGCAAAGTCACCTGTATTGTCCAAACATCATGTAGAAATTATTATTGTTTTAAATAGATGACTGTATAAATAACAAAAAACTATATATATATGAAAATAAAGGAATCCACTTGTGATCCAACCAGAGACTTCCCGATTTTCGCTTTCTCTAACTCTTCATCTACTTGTAACCAATGGAAAAATAAATAAATAAATAAATAAATAAATAGCGACAGCTGTTGTGTACACCTTTCGAACCCAGGACAATGCGAAGTGTATTCAGAAGCTATAACCACATATTATGAGGCTGATTTCAGACACCGTCTCTGTGATGACTTTACAAATCATATTGTATTACAATATATTACTAGTAAGCTATACGTGTTATTGGCAGGCCGTATCGATCAATTAATATCTAGTAATAACAAATTAATGGATTAACATAACAATTACATTAAGTATTAAATAAATTAAAGAAATAAGAAGAAACGCGGACACTTTGTTTACATATTCATTTAATTAAGAATGAGTGTTGTTTTAATTTTCCGCATTTTGTCCAGAAATCTGCTCACGTTTATCAGGTTTTCTGGGTTTACTATCCAGTCTACCAGGATTTGAATTTACTAATCCTTCCGACACTTTCATACTTCCTAGTAGCCTATACACTCTTCTTCTGAGTTACCGCACTTACTTACTCACTTACTCACTGGCACTATTGAACCTATAGGTTAATGGCCGCGCTGACATAAGCTCTCCATACATCCCTATCCCGAGATAATGCTTTCCAATCACTCCCTATATAATCTACTTCCCTTGAATCATACTTAATGTTATTCTCCCATCAGGTTCCGCACAGTGGACATAATTGCTTATCGGAATCGTCAGTACTTTTCCTTAGTTTCAATCTCCAACCTAGACCAAGCGAGCCTAGATCTATCATTCAACCAATATATATATATATGTATATATATATATATATATATATACAGTAAAACTAGCTCAAAGCGGAATCGCGTGGGACCACTATTTTTTCCACATTAGACAAATTTCCGCACTATAAAAAACTAAAACTTATTAATTATCTTAGGTTATAGAGTACCGTATATGTCTTTTTTACGGATCTTGGATTAATTGTAGTTCCGCTGTCTATGAAAAGTGAAGTGAAGCTCCTAATTCGCGGGTTAAAAAATTGCTACCTGGTTCCTGTTTTGCGGCTAAAAAATTCTTTATTCGCGGATCCAGTCGGTATATTAGAAGGATTAGTGTCCTTTATTTACCATTAGCAGTTTTTTTTAACTGCAGACAGGTTCCAAGGCGGCTTTTCAAATAGTGATTTAAACCGAATGGACAAATAAGTATAAAAACAAAACAAACCATATTGACACTAACCGTAAAGTTCATTGTTAAAAGCTGTTGTCGTATTTCACGTGCCGATGATAAATGCCTCCATCGCCACTATCGGTATGTTATTGTTTCAACCTGTCATTGCAAGAATTTTGATTGAATGACACGTGTCTTTTGTGCTTTGTTCCGAGATTATAATGTCGAGTAAAAGGTAAGAAAAATTAGCACCGAAGAGAGAAAAATGAATGTTGCCGCTTAAAGTATAAATAGAAATGCTTGACCGTTTATACGCGTTGGCGAGTCGTTTGCGTCTATATCACGCTGTTTCAGTGTTAATGAATCAAGAAATCCGAAGACAAAATAAGTAATTCTATCGATAATTCAGAGTTGAATATCAATCTGAATTGAAAGACCTTTTAAAGGCGGCAAAACAGTAAATAATTACTAAGTTCTATAAGTCCTTGCCTAAACTTGACAATAATAATAATTAATAGAAATTTTCAAAATCTCTCATTAGTTGATTTTATTTTTATTATTTTATTTTATTCTGTAACCTTGGAACGTATCTCCTATATACCCATACAAATTACCATTCCATATTCGCGGTTTCTGTATTCGCGGCATGTTTGCCGAACATATACCCCGCGAATAAGGAGCTTTTACTGTACACTATGATGAGATACTTCGACGATAACAAGAGAAAAACACAGCCACGTTTCACTAGCGTTAATAATATCTCTTAGGCGCGAATCCTGAAATTAAAGTTGCAGTTTCGGTTTCCGCTCACTAACTACAGTTACGTCCACATCCTTTGATTCCCCCAAAATTTCATACCACACTACATAGTGTCGTCTTTTAAAACTTTCCAGTCAACCTAATGATGCCTTGAAATAATTATTCCTAGAGATTTAGCAACGCTAGACTTTTGAGCATCGGTCCTGAAATTTGGAGATTTACCTTCAATCACTTTCACTTTTTCCTTTAATGACAATGGTACATATTTATTCCGTAAATTCAAAACGCTACCCGTGAAAGATCAGTCCCAGAACTTAAACTAATTTAAGATTTTACAGTGAAATGATTACTTGTAAGACAGGTATCGGTATTTCGCATAAAGGGCATGCAGTGAGGCCGAAATAAAATTTCAGATACCGGTAGAAACTTTAATTCACCCGACGTCAGGCATTTTTTTTCTTTTTTTGGCCTTACGGGGATATAATGAAGTGGAAACTAATTTATTTGTCTGTCTTTCCGCTTTATATTTTTTTTCATGAATTGTATAAAAATATATTTACGTTTCCCCGTTGGACAGATTCCGCTTTATGTAAAATAAATGCACATAAAATTAATATGATTTCGCCGGGACTAATAAATTTGTTCATATTGGACAGATTTCCGCATTATTCACGTTCCGGATTAAACAAGTTTTACTGTGTGTGTATATATATGTATACGTATTATATGTAAGTACATAGGTCTCATCCCCAAAACCTATTTTTACGTCTCTAATGTTTTTGAGTCAGCTCCTTATTTCATCTGTCCAAATTTTCACTTCTTAAATCTTAATTTTCTAATTATATCTGATTTCCCTAACCATTGTTTATTGGTCTTGGATGAGCCGCAATCATTACTAGTAAGTGAAGATATGTCCGCGTGCGAGAGTGTTCCATTTTCCTGGAACATCTATCTTTATACAACTTGGAATACAATATTGAAAAGGAAATAATATTAGGGAATCTGTCACAAATCTGTAATGTTTTTCCGTAAATAATCTACAAGCTTTTTAAAATTCTTTTCATCTCTATGTTATTAGAATGTGTTATTTTATAGTTGCAACATTTATCTACTGTAATTGCACTTAATCAAAGAAGAAACAGTAATTACATTTTACATTAAATAATAATTAAAATGAATATTTAATTTGTTGATTTTAAATCACAACCGGTCTTCATAAAATATTCATCAAACAAATGGGTATAGATATTACCTGCACGAATGTCAAATCAACACATTACTGTACAGACTACTGGAGACCGGTAAGAACCATCTAAACTCTTCTATACTACAGCCGCCCACAATAAGTTTTCAACCTTCTTTTTAATAAATTTGATTTACTGATGGGACAAAAACAAAAGTAAAACATGCAATATACAACTTTATATCCATTAAAAGCTGAAATTAGAATAAGATGAGGATTCTGCTGGCTATTCAAACATTAATATGAAAAAATAACGTTCTGTTTATTGTCTCTTTTGAGCTGAAAGCAATATTAAATTTTAAAATTATATTTGTGTGGAGCTAAATTGGGGAGGGTTATGTAAGCCCATATAGAATTATAATTCTGTTACTTTGCTTAACACAGTGACTGTCATTTATGAGAGAGCAGTTTGTTAAGATTGATACAATGTGACGCAAGTGGTTGATGCATGGGAACTAGGGCAGGATTTGTTTCATTCCATGTGTGACAAGTCAAGTAAACAGGAAAAGTTAAGCTTGTCTCTATCTGACATATAAAACAACTCGCTATAGATGTAATTGGGTTTATAATGACACCACTTAATTTTCATTCAGGATCATATTTTTACTTAATTTTCTTAACGATATGTGACTGTACTGTAAAGTAACACTTACTTCAGTCAGGGAGACGGATGAGATTAAACCGACAGTATTTATTACTCGTATATATGTTATTTGTACATTATGTGAACATATAACGGGTACACACTTTTCGTACAAAAAAAAATTCTACATAAGCATTCACAATTTATGTTTATTTCAACAATCTATATTACATGAACGTATGACCGGTTATAACTTCTCAGAGCATTAATACATTATGTATAATTTTTCAAATATATCACAGGCAAACACTGGTAAATACATTTGTATTACATGAGCAATATTCAGTTGCGTATTTTTAAATTCTTAATTACACGAACATACAGAACTGATAAACATTTCTCAAATAAATTTACGTCACGTGGATGGTAATTAAACGTATTTATTGCAACAACCAAATAGCCGGTAAGCAATTTTGAGTAAATTTCTGTCACGTGAGTAATAATGAATTCTGTTTATTTTAAAATTCTATGTTAAATCAACATATTACCGAAATTACGTCTCTATAAATATCTGACACATGCAAGTTAATGAATTTTGTTTATTTAACAATCACATAACTGTACTCACGTCACAATGAATTTCTGTCAAATGAGGCTTAATAAATTGCGTTTATCCAACATTTTATATTACGTGAACATATAACCAGTAAACAATTCTCATTAAATTTATATCACATTGTGTTTATTTGAACAAACAAGTAAACACTTGTAAATACATGTATGACTTATGTTCATTAATGAATTGTGTTTATTATAACAGTCATTCTAATCACTTCTCGATAAATTTCTATCACATGAGCACTGCAGAATCTTGGGTTCGTTACAGTCAGGCTTAAGATTCAAGATAACTTTAAACTACGTAAGGATTCGATTGTTTGCATTGAAGCCAGCCCTTGTATAATCAGATCACTTAATGAATACAAAGTCTGTCCTTACAGGTAGAACGTAATGTAGTGGGGTTCTTACGATATTCTTTATATATTTTTTAATTACCAGACTACAGTAGGAGTAAGTATTGATTTATTTATATTCTTAGTTTGTTCCCAATTCCGCGACATAGTCCATACAGTTAAGTCATGTGGGTTTCTATTCTTGTTTATGATAAAGAACTGATTACAAGTCCTCAGAGTCAGTTTCAATGCCGTCCGTCATTGCTTCATTCAAAGTGTTATTTTTCCACAGGGAAAAGAGCTGCTATGAAAACTTTGAAAACTTCAGCATTAATGCAAGATGCAGGAGAACAGCTGAATCTAATGGGCTACAATTTGAAATTCATGTATATAAGCGCTGTAGGACCAATCAAAGAAATAAGTAATGTGTACTGGAAAAAAAATCTCTATATCTTTTTCCAAATCCTTGTGTTCATCATGTACCTTCCTTGCTTCTTAGGCTTGGGTCTGGCTATCAATAAGTTCTGGGGAGACGTGGAAATCATTACGAACATAGTGTGCCCAGGGCTGTCTTTTGTAGCCGCGTTCATCCCAGCAGGATACATATTTATAAACTGGGCACGTGTTCAGAAACTTGTAGATGATCTTGAAAGTAAGTCTATTTTTACAAGTTCTCTGGTCCAGTCTAATGCTACCCTCAGACAAATATTAGAAGACGCACGAGTAAAAGCGAAACTCATCACAAAGGTTGTAGCTGTGAGCCAGTTAATTGCTATTTGTAGCTGGGCTGTCAAACCTATAATATACAACACTCTTCGCCAAGACAATGACGGTCCTGGGGATATGAATGACCGATGGAAGAAATTGATATTTATAATGTGGCTTCCTGTCGATCCAAGACCCAACAAAAATTATTATATAATCTACGCTTATCAGCTTGTTGTTTCTTATGCATTCTACAACTTCACAGCATCCATTTTCTCCTTCATTTTTTCACTCATTACTTATTCCGCCGCACAGTTTACGATAGTTGCTCAAGCTCTCAAACACGTTGACAGTTTGCCAACACATAAGCAATCTAAATATTTTCCTTTGCGCTCAAAAACGTCCGGCTTGACTGAGCAATATAATGAGACTGAGAATACAGAACTGGACGATGATGTAGCTCTCCGCTACATCAAGGACTGCATACGGATGCATCAATCAGCAATACAGTGAGTATCGTTTCAATTATTCAGTTTGAAATAAAATCATCTCAGCTCTATATGGAATGAAATACTCGTCATTTGTCTGGCAGTTTTTTTACGATATTCAGAAATGTGTTAAAATTATGTTAAATGTTTCAGGTTTGCTATTAGACTTCTTTGTTTCGGCTACAGTACCTGATTTTCGTTTCCTCTATATATGACCCAAAAACAATTGCAACATAAACTTAGTGTGCATTTTCTTATAAAATAGCATGTCAGTTTGTAGGAATACTTACATAATATTATTTGATATTTTGTACTTCAATTATCAAATTAGTAAATACTAATCAAGTTTAAGTTTATATTCAAATTATTATTCTTATTTCATACTGATTCCGTATTTATTAAATTAATTAATAAATATGGATTTTCATCAAGTAAACACAACTCAATTGATTATTTAATTATAATTAATGTTTAACCTTTTCCTACGACGATCTTTCAAGCATAAAAATTCTCATAATTGGATTACATGATTAAAAAAACGTTATCACGTAGACTTTCACGGCCGGAGTTGCTATGATGATCTTGATGAAGATTTTCGGACTGTAGGCCGTGGTCGTGACGCTTGTAGTTCCCCGACGTTTCCGCCAGAGACTGCGCCTGGCATCCTCAAGGGTTGTCTTGAGACTGGCAATGCTGTCCGCTGTCTGTCCTATTTATACGTTCACCGCGATGTGTTAGTAAGTTGTATCTGCCTTCTGATTGGTCAGCGTTATGGACTTCCATTGCTCCAATGAGATTGCTGTTTGATGGTCTAGTCGACTGTACGTTATATCTACCTTCTGATTGGTCAGCGGTAGGGACCTCCATTGTTCCACTGAGATTGCTGTTTGATAGACTAGTCGACTGTACTTGTAGAGGTTTACATTTTGCGTTTTTAGAACCGGTATCCATACTTTGTTGACTTTTAATGATTCTTCTTTTCTATTGAAACTGTTTTTATGTTTGAATATTTCGATGGCTTCTCGTTGTAGACGGGTAAAATAGTGTGTGCAGTTAGATAGTATGTCTTTATTCTGGTACTGTACACTGTGGCCATCAAGGAAAGAGTGTTCTGCTACTGCCGACTTATCCATTTGTTTAAGACGACTGTATCTTTCATGCTCCTTAAATCTGGTTGCGATGGTGCGTTTAGTGGTGCCTATATACACTTTTCCACAACTGTATGGTATCCTGTATATGCCTGCTGTCTGATGAGGATGGAGTAGATCCTTTATAGGTCTGAGAAGGATCTTGATTTTCTTGGTAGGCCTGTATACTGTCTTTATGTCTTCTTTATTTAGTAGTTTTCCAATGCGGTCCGTTACATCCTTGATGAACGGTAAAAATGCCCTGGTTGAAGTTTTTCCCTCTGATTCCTTGCTGCTGTTGCTGTTGTATCGTCTGGAATGATTGGCTCGGTTGATTTCTTTCCTGGTGTATCCATTGGCTGTGAATATCGTCTGGAGGTGTTGAAGGTCCGTTTTTAATAAATCCGGATGACAACGTTTTTTGACTCGATCTGTCAATGATTTGATGATTCCAAATTTTTGTTTAGGGTGATGATTCGAGGTTTTATGAAGATACCAGTCCGTGTGGGTAGGTTTTCTGTAGATAGTGTGATAAATGTTGCTGTCTTCTTCCCTTTTGATAAGGTGTCTAGGAATGCTATGCTGTTATCTGTTTCTTTTTCTGTGGTGAATTGTATACTGGAGTTTATGTTGTTGATGTGTGTCAGAAATTCGTCTAATTTCTTTTCCCCGTGGTTCCAGATTACAAAGGTGTCGTCTACATAGCGAAGCCATATTTTGGGTTTGATAGGTGTCGTATCTAAGCATGTTTGCTCAAAGTGTCCCATGAAGAATTTGGCAACTACTGGGCTCAACTTCTTAGAAAAACTGAAAGAGATAACATTGCAACCGGAAGATATAATGGTGAGTTTCGACGTGGTCTCACTATTCACCAAACTTCTAATAAGTGAGACTATTCAGCTCATTGCTGCCAAGTTTCCTGAAGACATCACAACATTTTCGAACACTGCTTAACCACCAGCTATTTTCTATTCAACAACGACTTCTACGAGCAAACAGATGGAGTAGCTATGGGCAGTCCCTTGAGCCCAGTAGTTGCCAATTTCTTCATAGGAAACTTTGAGCAAACAGGCTTAGATACGACACCTATCAAACCCAAAATATTGCTTCGCTATGTAGACGACACCTTTGTAATCTGGAACCACGGGGAGGACAAATTAGACGAATTTCTGACACACATCAACAACATAAACTCCAGTATACAATTCACCATAGAAAAAGAAACAGTTAACAGTATAGCATTCCTAGACATCCTGATCAAAAGGGAAGAAGACAGCAACATTTATCATACTATCTACAGAAAACCTACCCTCACGGACAGGTATCTTCATAAAACCTCGAATCATCACCCTAAACAAAAATTTGGAATCATCAAATCATTGACAGATCGAGTCAAAAAACGTTGTCATCCGGATTTATTAAAAACGGAACTTCAACACCTCCAGACGGTATTCACAGCCAATGGATACACCAGGAAAGAAATCAACCGAGCCAATCATCCCAGACGATACAACAGCAACAGCAGCAAGGAATCAGAGGGAAAAACTTCAACCAGGGCATTTTTTACCGTTCATCAAGGATTGTAACGGACCGCATTGGAAAACTACTAAAGAAAGAAGACATAAAGACAGTATACAGGCCTACCAAGAAAATCAAGAACCTTCTCAGACCTATAAAGGATCTACTCCATCCTCATCAGACAGCAGGCATATACAGGATACCATGCAGTTGTGGAAAAGTGTATATAGGCACCACTAAACGCACCATCGCAACCAGACTTAAGGAGCATGAAAGATACAGTCGTCTTAAACAAATGGATAAGTCGGCAGTAGCAGAACACTCTTTCCTTGATGGCCACAGAGTACAGTACCAGAATAAAGACATACTATCTAACTGCACACACTATTTTACCCGTCTACAACGAGAAGCCATCGAAATATTCAAACATAAAAACAGTTTCAATAGAAAAGAAGAATCATTAAAGTCAACAAAGTATGGATACCGGTTCTAAAAACGCAAAATGTAAACCTCTACAAGTACAGTCGACTAGTCTATCAAACAGCAATCTCAGTGGAACAATGGAGGTCCCTAACGCTGACCAATCAGAAGGCAGATATAACGTACAGTCGACTAGACCATCAAACAGCAATCTCATTGGAGTAATGGAAGTCCATAACGCTGACCAATCAGAAGGCAGATACAACTTACGAACACATCGCGGTGAACGTATAAATAGGACAGACAGCGGACAGAATTGCCAGTCTCAAGACAACCCTTGAGGATGCCAGACGCAGTCTCTGGCGAAACGTCGGGGAACTACAAGCCTCACGATCGCGGCCTACAGTACGAAATTCTTCATCTAGATCATCATAAAAACACGTTATTTCTATTATACATATTTACTTACCTAACACAAACTCGCGGTCATTATAGTATTACATATGTCCCACTTGCTACACGCGTACTTAAATGATTAAATAATATATTTAGTACCTTCAGTCTCTTTACAACTTGCTAGAATACTGTTTTAAAACTACAAAGACCGGATTTGCATTACTCACTAGAAGAACCAATGGGACTTACGTGTAACGTATTATGGTTTTTTTTTACTGGAAGCATTTGAACTTTATGAAATAATAATATTTCATTATTTCATATGGTATAAGATTGATGTCAGTCACCATACTGACGATGTGATTATTATAATTAACAAATTTAAATTCTAATATCAAAGGTAACAAAACCTATAACTTACAGTTCTTACAAATAAATTTCTTGTTAAACAAACCGTTTCATGTCTTACACAAATTCGAACAACAGCATTAATCAAATATGACAAAGAAAAAAATCAACTATATATGCATTTCGAGCACTGATTTTTTCCGTTTCAATACATTTTTATTCGAAATATTTTACACGTATGACACTTGTGCAATATTTTCCATAGCTTGCAGTGGTCACGGATTTTACACAGCTTTAGTTCTATCTCAATTTAATGTGATTCCGATTCGTCTTCACCAAAACCGCCTTAATAGTTTTCTGCAAGATTCCTATATCCGCTCTTCCCTTCCTCCATTTGTTCACTTAGCGTGAGTAAGAAATTGTATCTTGAAGTTCTTCTGGCCGTATCTTCCTTGTATAATCCATTCCTTCTAGATCATGAATGTTGCTGAATGCGTGTAATGGCCGTATGCGAACTGTTAGTTTGATACTGTACTGATGAGCCGTTTGATGGGAATCTAGATTCATTGTACGAACTGACTGGGTGTGGTTTTTTATTTGGTTCAATCCTCATTTCAACATAGTTGTGAAGACAACTCAATATAATAATGTTGTTTTTGGGTTTGCCTTGATATATGGTGTTTTATTACTTTTTTCAACACATGCGTGTCACACAAAGGAATATTAGAAGTTTTTACAGCTTGTGGGATATTTCTGCTGGTTCTGTTCATTGTTCCTAATAGGTTTGTACTTTTCAATATGTTTCCATGAGGTGAAATTATCACAAATCACATGTCGTCCCTTATTTATGAAAGGTGACATGAGTTTGTCAACACCAAACTAAGAAACACGCTGATCGTCTAATTTCCGTTCAATTTTGTGCAAGTTAAGGAAATGGTTTGCTGTTTACTCCGAATCATTTTCTAAATACACGTCAAAACCTCTGTCCGTAAATGTTTGCATTTTGGAGGAATAATTAATCATATTGCGTCACATGAACATTAAATATTAATTATAACCCTAGTGGATTATTTACAAGCACATTTTTGACAATTTGTCTATTATCTAAAGATACTAAAATACAATTAATCTAATTTATTATGATCGCTTAGTATTTCTCTCTTACAATTTTTTTGCACGATTTACTGGCACACTATCTTCCTCACAGACGATACTGAATATGTTGTCCATTACCTGACCAACATTCGTAATGTATTTTATGAAATATTGAATTCACAAGAGGTACGTATTCCAGCTTCCTTAAAGAAGATCAGGATTACGTGAATTAAAAATAATATAATTTCAACATCTTCTGTAAAGAAAACATAGCTGACTACTTCAATATACTAACGTAGTTGTACACTTAGCGACGAATAGAATATGCCGACTCTTGATCTCGAATATTTTAAGTTCGAACGCGCGATTCACACGAGTAAATTAATTGTAAAGTCAGCTACAATACGTTTCCCTTTTTCCTTTGAAAAGTATTCTTTCAAGCTCAATTAGCCAGCGTACGCTTAGCTCAATGCTTAGTGGCTTGATTCGTATGCAAAAGATCACAGGTTCGATTTCCGATCAGGTTAATTTTTTTAATTGCTAAAATGCTTTCTATTTTATTCTGTCTGTCTTTTCTTAAATAAGAAACGTACTAACTATTTGGAAGTATTACTATTTTTATTATTTATATACATATATATATATATATATTTATGAACAATGTAATGAAACATCTTCCTGTCTCCAAAGCTCTCCTTTTTCCATTATTTTCTATCTTCTCATTCCAATTCTTCCTAATCTAGCTTCCTCATACCTCTTCCTACATCATCCATCCATTTAAATGTAGGTGGATCACTCTTTCCTTTCCCAGGTGGAATCCATTCCAAAACTTGTCTGGGTAATCTTTCCTTTGGCAACCTACGTGTCTGTATTTCACAAAATTTAATATTGAATTTTGGACTTTCATTTGTTGTCTGATGATTGTATTTTTTATTTTTTCCAATTTAGAATATCTAGTTGAGCGTCTAGAAAAATCCATTTCAGTAGACATAAGCTTTATACTCAAATTGTTATTCATCTGCCAAGTTTCTGCACAGTATGTTAGCGTGCTTCGAATTATGGATTTATAAATTTCTAATTTGGTATCCATTCATATGTTCTTATCCCACAAAACGCCGTTTAACATTTTTATTACTGATCTGGCTTTTTGAATTCTATATTTTACATAATTTTCTTGGGTACATTTTGAGTTAATTTTGATCCCCAGTTAATTATATTCTTCACGTCCTTTGATACAACCCATTATTATTATTATTATTATTATTATTATTATTATTATTATTATTATTATATTTCCGTGTGGAGTTGCCAGTCTCCCATCGGACGCCTCCCCAGGTGGCGGATAGGGGAATGCTCTTCAGATATGGCGGGTACTGGGGAAATAAAATACCCAGGGCGGACCAAAACTAGCGCTGCTGCCTTGCAGTAAGATACTGGATTATCAAAGGCTAGAGGAAGAAAACCTTGAACAAAAATTACCCGTCCCCCAGGTTGGGGGTTGATGCATCGGGCCAGCTCCTCGTTCATCATAAAAATAAAAAAATGCTAAAAAACCAAACAACATGCCTCGGAAAAACACTCTAGGACGATTAAAGCTAAGAAAAAGGACTTTGAAAATTGGCACATGGAATATTCAAGGCTGCAGAAATAAAATGGAGGAAGTAATTAAAGAAATAGATGCAATGGAACTAGATTTGGCAATTTTAACTGAAACAAAGAAGAAAGGCACAGGAAATGAAACATTAGGCAATTATATACACCTTTACAGTGGAGTAGATAAACACAAAAGAGCAAAAAGAGGTGTTTCAATGTTGATTAATAAGAAATGGAAAGGCACGATAAGAAATTGGGAAGCCATTGATGAGAGAATTTTAAAATTAGATTTGAATATATGGGGCTATAAATTAACAGTTTTTGGAATATACGCACCAATTAACGATAATGGAATGACAAATCTAGAAAATGATTTATTTTTTGACAAAGTTAATGAAGAAATAGGAAAAATTAGCGCTGGGAAACAATTAATATTATTGGGAGACATGAATAGAAGAACAGGAAGTAAATTTGGAGACCCAGTATTAGGAATGTTTGGAGAAAACATTTTAAATGAAAATGGAGAAAGGTTAATTGAATTATGTAGACAATCATCTTTAAAAAATATGGAATGGGTTTTTCAGTCATAAAGATATCCATAAATACACATGGGAACGTCCAACACTAAATCAAAAATCCATTATCGATTACATAATTACAAAACAAAATTCAAAAATGAAAATACAAGATGTCAGAGCTTATAGAGGACCAAGTTGTGGGACAGATCATAAATTAGTAATTGGAAAATTTGTATTTCCTTGCATTCTTAATAAAGAAAACAACCACCCAGAAAAAGAAGAAAATTTTAGAACAGAAACGGAAAGAAAATATAATGTTGAAAGCCTACAAAACGAAAGTGTAAAGCATTTATATCAACAGAGATTGAATAAAAAATTAACACAGAATGAATTCAGAGATACAGAAGAAATGTATCAGTACCTAAAAAGGTGCATCCATGAAGCCGCCTATGAAGCATTGGGTGAGAAAGACGACTATAGAGGAAGGACAGCACTGTTGTGGAACAATGAAATATAGAAAGGAAGACAGAATTAGAAACAGTTATTTTTAAAATGGCTTAATACAAAGAACCACAACGATAAAATACAATATCAAAAAGCACAAGCAAAAGTGAGAAGAATGGTTACTAAACACAGAAACGAGATTTGGGATATGAAATGTACAGAAATACAAACATATTTAGGAAGCAAGAAGAGTTCTGAATCATGGAAATTTATAAAAAATTGGTGCGGGGCTCAATGGTAGGCAAGAGATCTCAGGGTTATGAACTCTTTATAAGCAAAAGAACAACGTACAAATGTACACTCAATTTTAACGAATCCAAGAAACTGTTTATTTACGGAGAACTACACTTTTGTTAATACAGTTACAAAGTTTTATCTAAGAGTGGAGTCGATGAAATACTTCGAGGTCCACGTGCTCGAATCAATATTTTCAAAGTCCAAATGCTTAACGGACTATAATTTTAAATTTAACTATTTCTCGGACGAATCTAATATTTAACTGAATCGGAGATTGCGGTCTGCAGGTCTATGATGTTCCAACACTGAACACAGAGTCACTGAGAGTGATAGTATTTTGATATAATTTCTCGCTTATAAAGGCGGTGGCTCCTCCCACTTTTCTCGAATCCACTCCTTACAATTGAATATATATTTATGTTACAATAATATTATTTACTAGTATGTATAACATTTCTAAGAACTGGGTAAATTGGTTCTTTGATATTTGATAGATAAATGTTTATCAGTTTCTTTGTAAACTGTCAATGTTAAGAGATTATCTTTTCTAGAGGTGAATGAATGTCTTTTGTTGTCTGTACTAGCCAGGTATCCTCATTCCTTGGAATTGCTTAGTAGCGTTAATTGGTTTCTAAGAATTGGTCAATAGATTTTTAATATTTTTAATAGCTAACTAATGTTATCTTCTCTTAAAGAATGAATATATCTTATTAGTTGTATAGACTGCTAATTGGAATTAGTTATATTCTTTTGACAATACCCTTTTTGTGTTCCTATATTATTTGTAAGTTGTGTAGTAGGTAGAGTTCTGACAATACCTCTTTATTAATTTATTTGTCATTTGTATAGCAGGTAGCGTTTTACAGTATTTTATTCTAGACAAATGTACGTGGAATTTTTACCTGGATATATTTCTACTTTTCCACATACATATTTTATAGCTTACTTACTTACTTACTTACTTACTCACTGGCACTATCGAACCCGTAGGTTCATGGCCGCGCGGACATAAGCTCTCCATACATCCCTATCCTGAGCTAATGCTTTCCAATCATTTCCTGTATAATCTACTTCCCTCAAATCATAGTTAATGTTGTTCTCCCACCTCATTCTTGGTCTACCAACTGGGCGTTTTCCTTCTGGCTTTCCTACAAGAAGTTTCCATGCACGTCTTTCATTCCCCATTTATAGCGATATTAGTAATATATTCTATTTTCATTATTTATAGATTTATTTAATTTTAATAACAATTTAATATATTTCGGAACATTTTAGTTTCAGATCCATGCATATTAGAGTTTATCTTAGTTTATATGTCTCCTATAATATTAATCGCTACAAATGCCTACTTGCATATTGAAAGTAAATAGTTTTAGTATTTCTTTAAATATACAAGTCTCTCCTTTTGAGAAACTTATTTTCTTGGTTAATTTACCTCTACAAATGTCTCTTGCATGAAAGAATAACATAATACAATATCTAGCTTAATACTAAACTTATAATTACATTTTATACATTTTGGTTACAACAATACATTTTCTCTTACACACTCAATTTCATACAACATTCTTAATTACAATACAGTATATTGTACTACCGATGGACCATTTGTTTACAATTCTTTATATGGCCGCATCATTTCCAGGTGATACACGCACATGGTTTTAGTTACATTAGCAGCGTGAATTTACAGTACTAATTTAATTTTGTAATTGGGTATTTTGATAGTTATGATCCGGGCTTTCATTACGTGGCCGATATATTTGTGCCCGAGTATTTAGGCTGTTTTTGATTTCCGGTGCTTGAGGACTTAGGTGCGAGTTATGTTGCAACTGGATTTGTCTACCAGCTGATAATGTATTTGGTTGTGGGTGCCGTGGACGGTTGTACGACGAATTATGAAAATAATTCTCGTACCATCGTCGAGTATTTTCTCTGTCTACGTTTATCTGTCTATCATGATGGGCGAATGGGGCTTGTCTGCGATTTTCCCGTCTATCATATATTTGGCGCATTTGAATTTCATTCCGCCTATTTACCCGCAACATGTTTATCTGGCGGTCATTTTTGTGTCTTTCGTATCCCCTAAAGTTTTGCCTACCTCTGTTTGTATAAAAAATTGTATCACGTGGGTAACTATTTTGTGAAGTCTGTGCCTCTCGCTCTCCTTTTGAAAATATTCTGTCTTGGGTGGTGTAAGTACGGTTATAGCCTTGATTTATGTAACTTTGTGGTTTTACCATAAGTAGGGGTTGCAACTCATGATTATTTCCGGTCTCTAGCATTTGTAAGATGTCTAGCATTTTGTCATAAGTATTTATGTTGGCTACGAGAAGGCTTGGGCGGATAACTTGTGGATAGTGATTTATAATCATGCGTATAAATTCACTATCGGCTAGAGGTGATGTTATGAGGCGTGCACGTTTTGCCAGAGAGAGAAAATACTCGGAGTAGGTTTTCCCACTGGTCTTGCTGTATGTACCGCTGCATATTTCCTGCCGTATTTTGTGTTGTTGATCGGTTCCGAAAAATGTATTTCTGAATATACTACGAAATGTGTCGTAGAAATGTGCCGTAGGAAGTACTATCAGATAATGTGATCTCAAACCAATCTCTGCTTTCTTTTTCTAAGCAATTTTTGACCACATATATGTAATGTTCCTGCGGAATTCCTTTTATTTTCAAATAATTATCCAATTCGTTGAGGAATTGGATAGGATTAGTCCCGTTATTGGCATTAAATTTCGGCAGTGGTAAATCTAACAATCCTTGATACACGGGCGTGTTATGTACCCTGTTATTAGTGCCTAAAGTATGTATTGGAGTAGCTGAAGTAATGTCCGAAAATTGGTTATTTATTGTTTCAGCTTCTCCTGAAATATTGCTTTGGTTGTCTGTGCAAAAACGATTCAATTGTTCCCTTGCTAGTACCGCGGTGTGGTTCACGTTAGCGGGGGAATGTATTTCATTGATTTTCTCTTTCATCTCATTTATTGTTTTAGAGAACTCTTCTTGGGTTGAGGTCAATTTCTTAGCGCGTTCTTCGCTCTGTTTGTTTATGTCGGCAATTTTACTGTTTTGGTCAGAAATCGCGTCTTGGAACGTTTTTTTTTCATTTGATCATTTTGTTCTTCGCGCTCTTTACTCTCGGCAGTGATAACCAATTGAATCGTCTCTTGCACAACTTTAATGTCATCAATTTCACTATTAGTTTTATATAATTCGTTTGCAACGGAATTTATTTTTCCAGATAAATCAGAGCAAATATTATTCATGGATGAGTTTATTTCAGCTTTTAGCTTTTCGTTACTCTCTTGAATTTTAGTTGTGAGGGCATTAGTTAATTCAACTTTTATTTGTTGGTTATTTTCTTTGATTGTTTGGTGTATTTTACTTATTTCTTCTCTACACTCAAATTTAGAATCCCGAACTTCGGTTGTTAGATTATTTATGGCATGTAGAAGCATGGTCATATCTATGGTAGGTGTATTAGTAGGACCTGGGATGTTTGCATTAGCGTTACTCATGATCGGTTCTGAATTTTCAACAGTGTTATTAGCCATGTTAGTTTCATTATTTAGAAAATCTATTTCATTTTGTTGGGAGGTATTTTCATGATTGTTAGACATGTTAGTATTGATTTTATTTACTTTTGTCTTATTTGAACTGCGGAGAAGCATAGATTTAAATTATTTAGAGTTTGTTTTAGATCTAGTTAACTCTGATTTATCTTGGCATTTAAAGTTAAACACAATCAAATATTACAATTAATGATATGAGCCCTGTAGAGAGAAATATAGACAAAAATATACACACTTAATTTTTTTTGTACTGGCCTGCTGATGTGGTGCTGGACAATAGTTACCACATGTAGGTGTTGCTGCTGGTTTTCTTGTCCGCTGGATTTATGGTTCGCTGATGTGCTGGCCCACTCTTTCATCTACGTGATGTCGTGTTGTTGTGATACCTTGACGATTGTTTCTTTGCACACGGCGATCAATTTAATTGTATACATGTAGCGGAGCGAGGAAATTTTCACTACGATATGTTAATGTCTAGAGCAGTTTCGTTGGATATATGTAGCGATTCTCGAATATTTCGTTGTTGTATGCTGACAAATAGAGTTCACTGATGTCCACGTGGTTAATTTCACAAATTTACATATTTGCAGTTCAATTTTTAGTTTAAATTTCTCCAAATTCGTACAGCAAATACTTTGGAAGTCGATATTGTTTATTTAAATCAGAGTTTATTTGGGTTCGTGATTATACGTTGATGTAAATAGAACTTTTAATCGAGGCTAAGACACGTTGGCGTCATTTGGAGATTCATACGTGGGTGTTTGACTCGATGGGCGCCATTTGGTGCGTTACGTCGATGAAGTATTTCGAAGACTACGCGTGCTTGTATCAGATAATTTCTAAGAGTCCGAATGCTTAACGGACTATAACTTTAAATTTAACTATTTCTCGGACGAATCTAATATTTAAACTGAATCGGAGATCGCGGTCTGCAGGGCACGATGTTCCAACACTGAACACAGAGTCACTGATAGTGATTGTATTTTGATATAAGTTCTCGCTTATAAAGGCGGTGGCTCCTCCCACTTTTCTCGAATCCACTCCTTACAATTGAATATATATTTATGTTACAATAATATTATTTACTAGTATGTATAACATTTCTAAGAACTGGGTAAATTGGTTCTTTGATATTTGATAGATAAATGTTTATCAGTTTCTTTGTAAACTGTCAATGTTAAGAGATTATCTTTTCTAGAGGTGAATGAAAGTCTTTCGTTGTCTGTACTAGCCAGGTATCCTCATTCCTTGGAATTGCTTAGTAGTGTTAATTGGTTTCTAAGAATTGGTCAATTGATTTTTAATATTTTTAATAGCTAACTAATGTTATCTTTTCTTAAAGAATGAATATTTCTTATTAGTTGTATAGAATGCTAATTGGAATTAGTTATATTCTTTTGACAATACCCTTTTTGTGTTCCTATATTATTTGTAAGTTGTGTAGTAGGTAGAGTTCTGACAATACCTCTTTATTAATTTATTTGTCATTTGTATAGCAGGTAGCGTTTTACAGTATTTTATTCTAGACAAATGTACGTGGAATTTTTACCTGGATATATTTCTACTTTTCCACATACATATTTTATTGCGATATTAGTAATATATTCTATTTTCATTATTTATAGATTTATTTAATTTTAATAACAATTTAATATATTTCGGAACATTTTAGTTTCAGATCCATGCATATTGGAGTTGTATCTTAGTTTATATGTCTCCTATCATATTAAACGCTACAAAATATACGTTCATCGAATAGAAATAAGAATCTTCTCAACCTAATAGGGATACATGAATGGGAAGAATATTACAAAAAGCTTTTAGTAGAGGACAGAAAAGAATTTTTGGGAGAAAATGACGATTTATCAGAGATGGAAACAGGAAACCTAATCGAAATTGATATAAATACTGTAAGAAAGGAAATTATGAGAATGAAAAATGGTAGTAATGCCGGCCCAGGAAATATTGCTATAGAATTTATTAAAAATGGCAGTCAGAAGTTATTGGAAATGATCACTGTACTGTTTAATAAAATAATAAATGGCGAAGAAGTGCCAGAAGAGTGGAAAGTCGCTATTATAACATCGATACATAAGAAGGGAGACAAGAGAAAGTGTGAAAATTATAGAGGCATATCAGTAACGAGTACATTAAGTAGAATATATGGACGTATACTAAGTAAAGTGGTTGATATAGAATACCAGGATAACGAAATGGAAGTATAATCTGGTTTTAGAAGTGGTAGGTCATGCACAGATAATATATTTTGCGTAACACAAATGATAGAAAAAAAAGAGCAACTAAAATAGATTTACATTTGCTTTGTGTCGATTTAACCAAAGCATATGATAGCATTCCCCAGAAAATGTTATGGGAAAATTTAGACGATTCCAACATTACCAAAAAATTAGTAGAAGCTATAAAAGCATTATACAAAGGATCTATTTCGAAAATAAAAGTTGGAAATCATATAACAAAGGGATTTACTGTTATAAAAGGTTTAAGGCAAGGTTGCAGTTTATCTCCAACTCTATTTAAAATTTATCTCGAAAGAGTACTAAGAGACTGGAGGAAAAAATGTCAAAAAATGGGCGCGCACCTATCCAAAATACACATGTATATTCACTAAATGTTGCAGATGACCAGGTATTAATAGCACAAGACCACAATGACATAGAATATATGGCTAAAAAAACTAAAAGAAGAATATGAAAAATGGGGACTTTATATAAACATTGAGAAAACTAAATATCTGTGTATAGGAGAAGAAATGGAAAATATAAATTTCAACAATGGAGAAGAACTAAAACCTAGTATTGAATGCACTTTTTAGGAACAAAATTAGACCATTCAGGCGATAACACAGTGGAAATTAAAATTAGAATCGCACAAACAAAACAAGCAATAAATGCTTTAAACTCTGTTTGGTGGAGCAAAAATATTACAAAAAATTGAAAATTACAAATATATCAAACCATAATTCAGAGCATTTTAACATATGGTGCTGAAGTCTGGCAAATTCCTACCAGGGAAATGAAAAGAATTTTAAGTACAGAAATGGATGTTTTAAGAAGATCAGGTGGAAAATCTAGAATGGATAGAATACGAAATAAAGAAATAAGGGAAATTATGGGTGTACAAGAGGAGCCGGACATCATAGACATCATAGAAAAGAAAAGATTGCAGTGGTATGGTCATGTCAAACGAATGCCAGAGCAAAGATTGCCAAAAATTGTTATGGAATGGATCCCAATGGAAAGGAGGAAGAGAGGAAGACCGAAGAAAACTTGGATAGAAGGGGTACAAGCAGTTATGAATATCAGAGGAATGGAGGAAGATCAATGGATGGATAGAGAGGAATGGCGTTTGGTTTCCGGAAGACGGCGGCAGCTGCCATGATACGGGATGATGATGATTATTATTATTATTATTATTACTATTACTATGAATGATGGACAATAAAAAAATAATATTATTGTTTATTATTCATCTATGGGCTATTATTATGCTGGACCTGAATTCTATAAACTAAACATTTTAATTGAAGGGTGAAACTCTTTCTCACTGATACGTAATAAATAAACACATAAATATATGAAGCTATATTTTCTTTTATTACATAAATTTATAGAATTATTATTAAAATGTGGTGCTGCACACACAATTAAATTTATACCGGTAGTGTTATAGAGTGTTAGGAATGCAGGCATATTGCAATGTAAAGTGGACGTGGGATGTATTTTGCGAAAATACAAATGAATAAAAAAAACATTGTTGAAGGATTCGAACCCTGGCTTTCGTACATATTTCATCTTGTTGTAAGTGATCTAACAATCTAAGCTATTCGAACGTCGGATACTAGTTGTCTAAATATTGGTTGTCTTGTACTTTTGAACTATGAACGAGAGTTTAACTTTATTTAAAATGTCGCAATTTGAGTAATATTGCATTTGTCGAGCACTCGTAAATATCTAGAAACATGTCTCCTTCACTGTTCTGTAACTATTTAAGACGATTAAAACCAAATGCAGCGCATTTAAAACATTTAGCAGTACGTTACCTCGTGAATCGCAGCCTTGGCTTTTCGAGCATGCGCAGTGGGCCATAACACGGACTCGTTCTTTTTGTCGCTAAGTTTCAACTAGCACTTAGAGATATGATAAACCGGCGAATTGTACATGGGTGACATTTGTGTTTACATTTATACGATCCGATTTATTTGAACTAACTTCAGGACTTACAATTCCATTGAGATGTTAGTTAAAACAGAAAATCTACCAACCGACCTGTATAAACATGATTGTTCTCTGTATCAAAACTGTTTTCTGTGTGATGTATACATCATATTATTAAAGGATTCCGGGCTATGTAGCAGTGGTCTATAACTGGTGTTTCTTTCAGACGTTTCTCCCTCAACTGCGGAGGGTATCTTCAGTGGCGAGTGCTTCTAAGTGGTGTTCCCTTAACGTAAACTCAACAGTCGAGTGTACGGCAAGGGAACACCATCTAGAAGCATTCACCACTGAAAATGCCCTCCGCAGTTGAGAGAGAAACATCTGGAAGGAACCTCAGTTAGAGACCACGGCCACATAGCCCGGAATCTTTTAACATTATGCTTACCGGCCGTGGAATCCTGCCATTCCACAATATATACATTAGATAATAAGTTGGCACTAAACCTAACTATATAAGAAAACCTTTCATTTCTCTCTGTTTGCAAGTCTACAGTATTGCCAGATCAAACAATTTGAGATGACTCATTGAGTACACTAATTGCTTTCAATACTTTCTCGGCACATCGCAGAAGAATGATTGTGTTTTATAAGTGGAACGTTGTTGATGAAATGTTTACATTTTCCACATTTTGTTTTAATAGCCTCAGAGTTGGAATATTACTATAATCACTTTTCTTCCTTCTTTCAGATTTTCAAAAGATTTCGACGCATTATTTTCTCCTTGTTTTCTGGTATACATTTCGCTTGAAACCGGAATTCTAGTGCCAGCACTATTCCAATTATCACTGGTAAGTACATTACCCATCTAAAGTTTGAAATTATATCCACATTGGCTGTTAAAGGAACTCTTATTTTTCTAAGTTTAATAACTTATACAGAGTTAACTTTTATAAGATTCATGATATGTTGCGTTGAGGTATTATTCAAAATTAAAGTATAAAATTATGGAATATTTACCTAAAAGGTCCGTCTCCTCAAATTCACCAGTTATTTAACTGTAGCGTTTTCGGGACTAGTCCCATCATCAACAGGATTCAAAACTGGTGTTTCACGGAATATCTGGTAGAAAGGGTTACACGTACTGGCTTCGTTTTCGTTTATCAGATGGTCGTAGTTATTAACTGCTTTCATAATTTCCATCTCCTCGAGTACAACAGTCTTCGCTGGATTGTTTGCTCTGTGCATTATTGTTACACCATAACATAATTCCATCTCCTCGAGTATGTTTATCTGTGCTGGTTTATTTTCTCTGTGTATTACTGTTAGGGTGTAACAGTAATGCACAGAGAAAACATTGCAGCGAAGATGGACATACTCGAGGAGATGGACATTATGAAAACATTTAATAACAACGACCATCTGATAAACGAAAACGAACCCAGTACGTGTAACCCCCTCTATCAGATCTTCAGTGAAACACCAGTTTTGAATCCTGCTCATGGTCCCAAAAGCGCTATAGTTAAATAACCAATAAAGTTGAAGAGACGGTAAATATTCCATAATTTTATACTTTAATTTTACACAGAGTTATAACGCATAGGTACTCTCAGGTTCATTGGTTATCATTTCTACATACCGTTCAATGTGCGTGATAGTCATTTCGGTAATTTTATTTGAGGCATGTCAGAAGTATGGCGATCTGTTACTAGAGCTGAGCCTGAATACGTGATCTGAATATAATCGTGCCAAGTTGGTGAGAATAACGTGTGTGTTGGAACACATCTCTTATATCTCAGACAAAATATAAAAAATAAAGTTTATTTTTACACTAAATGTATATTAATTGCCTTTAGCTACGTATTAAATATTAGACTAAGAAATATTAATTTCTTCATTAACTCGAAACGCATTATTTTATCGTAACATGTTTCAAGTAAACACTTACATGACCATAAATGGCTATGTTTGTATATAATTTTATTAGTGCACAATATTCCGGAGGTCAAATAGTCCCCCATTCGGTTCTCCGGGCGGGGACTACTTCAGAGAACCCATGCCAAAGGCTCAAACACAGGGACATGTTCCTAGGAACATGGAATGTTAGGACTTTATACAATAGCGGGGCACTAGAGATATTAACGCGGGAATTGGATAAATCGCCCTTGGATATAGTCGCTTTACAGGAAGTTAGGTGGCCAGGAGAAGGTAGTCAGGAATCAGGAAGCTTTGCATTATACTATGGGGGTGCAGAAAGACCTGCATTTGGAACAGGTTTTTTAGTCAGAAGGAGGATCCTATCCGCTATCCGAGATATTAAGTTTGTTTAGTGATAGGATATCATACATAATTCTAAAGGGTAAACGACATGATTTTATAATTGTAAATGTACATGCCCCCACAGAAGATAAAGATGACAAGATCAAGGATGAGTTCTATGAAGAATTAGAATGCTTATTTGATAGCTTTTCACGATATCATATGAAAATTATCTTAGGAGATTTAAATGCAAAAGTGGGGCGGGAAGATATATTCAAACCAACAATAGGCAAATTCAGTCTTCATGAAGATAGTAACGACAACGGGGTTAGATTAGTCACATTTGCCACATCAAAGAATCTCATTGTTAAGAGCACAACATTTCAGCATAAGGATATTCATAAATACACCTGGACGTCCCCAGATGGAGAAACTCGGAACCAGATAGATCATGTATTAGTGGATAAACGCTGGCACAGTAGCATCATTGATATTAGATCAGTTAGAGGAACAGACTGCAATTCAGATCATCATCTGGTCAAGGTGAAAATCAGACAACGGCTATCGCTTATGAGAGGAACAAACGCTAAAGATGATTCTGTAAAATATGAATTAAAAAACTTGAAAAATGATGAAATGCGGCAAGAATACCAAATCAAAATTGCTAATAGATTTGAAGTACTGGAATCTTCAGATGATAATGTGGCAAACGAAGAAGAAACTGATATAAATAAAGAATGGGAGGCTATAAGAGATACTATTAAATTGTCAGCATCAGAAAGCATTGGTTGTTTAAAAAAGAGGCAAAACAAGAAATGGTTTGATGAGGAATGTGCCGACATTGTAAAAGAAAAGAAAGCTAGCAAAAATGAAATGGTTACACGAGCCAAATGAGATAAATTTAGAGCAATTGGGTAGTGTTAGATGGGAAACCACCAAGTTACTAAAGAGTAAGAAGAGGGAATATTTGAGAGAGAAGATTAATGATCTTGAAATGAATGCAAAAAATAGGAACATTAGAGAATTATATCAGGGAATTAGTATAGAGAAGAAAGGGTTTCAGGCTAGAACAAACATAATTCGGAATGAAAATGGGGATATGATTGCAGATTCCAAGAGTATATTAAATAGATGGAAAAGTTATTTTAATCAGCTATTAAATGTACATACAGAACAGGACATTGAGGAGGATAAGTTACAGACAGCAGAAATGCTAGTCGCAGAGCCAAGTGCATTAGAGGTTGAAATGGCAATTGAAAAAATTGAAGATGTATAAAGCATCAGGTTCAGATGAGATCCCAGCAGAACTGATAAAATCAGGGGGAGAAAAATTGATGGACAAGATACGCTGGTTGCTTAGTATGATTTGGGAAAAAGAAGCTCTTCCAGATGAATGGAAGGAATCAATTATCGTACCAATTTATAAGAAAGGAGATAAAACTGATTGCAACAACTATAGGGGCATCTCATTACTTTCAACTTCGTACAAAATTCTAACAAATATATTAGTAAGCAGACTTACTCCCTATATTGATGACATTCTAGGAGATCATCAATGTGCATTTAGAAGAAACAGATCTACAACAGATCAGATTTTTAGTATAAGACAGATTTTAGAAAAGAAATGGGAATATAATGGTACTGTACATCAACTATATGTAGACTTCAAAAAAGCATATGATTCAATTAAGAGGGAGAAGTTATATAGTATCCTGCTGGAGTTCGGAATTCCTAAAAAGTTAGTTAGACTTATACGAATGTGTCTAAAGGGCTCAACGAGTAGGGTGCGTGTAGGCAAACAGTTTTCAGACACTTTTGAAATCCAGAATGGGTTGAAGCAAGGAGATGCACTATCTCCTCTACTATTTAATTTTGTACTAGAGCATGCCATTAAAGCTTTAGAGAATGAGGAAGGCTTACAACTGAATGGTATTAATAAGCTGTTAGTTTATGCTGATGATGTAGTACTACTGGCCGATAGCGAGGAGATACTAAAGGCCAACACACACACACTATTGAGTAACACTAAGAAATTAGGACTGGAAGTAAATATCAGTAAAACTAAATATATGGTCACACGTAGAAATACATTATATAATGGAAATGGACAGCTAATGACAAATGAGGGAAATTTTGAGGAATTGGCTGAATTCAAATACCTAGGAACAATAATCACAAATAGGAATGAGATGCACAAAGAAATTAAATATAGGCTCAATTCTGGAAATGCATGCTATTATGCATTGCAGAGACTTTTGATGTCCCAACTCCTTTCGAAAAACGTTAAGCTGAAAATATATAAAACTATTATTCTACCAGTTATATTATATGGGTGCGAAACATGGACTCTTACTTTAAGGGAGGAAAGGAGATTACGAGTATTTGAGAATAAAGTTCTTAGGAAAATTTTTGGACCAAAGAGAGATGAACAGACAGGTGAATGGAGAAGACTACATAACAATGAACTACATGGTCTTTATAGGAAGCCAGATATAATAAGAACAGTTAAGTCCCGTAGACTGCGATGGGCAGGACATGTTGTGCGTATGGGGAATGAAAGACGTGCATGGAAACTTCTTGTAGGAAAGCCAGAAGGAAAACGCCCAGTTGGTAGACCAAGAATGAGGTGGGAGAACAACATTAACTATGATTTGAGGGAAGTAGATTATACAGGGAATGATTGGAAAGCATTAGCTCAGGATAGGGATGTATGGAGAGCTTATGTCCGTGCGGCCATGAACCTACGGGTTCGATAGTGCCAGTGAGTAAGTAAGTAAGTAAGTAAGTGCACAATATTGCTCAGATATATCCGAATAACCCATTTTTATCTTTAACTCCATCTTTAGTCAGTGGTAAACCAACCAAATATTGAAGTAGTCGCTCTTCATTGTTTCTCAGAGAAGTTGCCTTGACAAACACAACTTCGTCATAAATACACTCATATAGTGCAGATGTACTGCGGTAAAATAATGAGGCTTTAATTTACTGCACATTTTATTAAAAAAGGCAAAACAAATCACCATCTAAAATGTTTTTTTTTCAGATAATAGATATGTTTATGTCTTACTATATATCGTTCTTCTTAAAAGGACAAAAAAGGGGCAAAACTTTATAATATTGTAAATATATTTCTTGCTTTGTAGGTATATTAATATTAACTATTATTATTATTGTCATCTAGATAATAAAGTGCTTAATATTCTCATACATTTCATACTATCTGACATTGCGTTTTATTATTTTGTTAGAACTTTAACTTCAAATTAAATTCTAAATGTTTTTCTTACTTTATGGATGTAACAATGTTTACATATATAGCATAATGATTTTAATATGTTTTTATTTGTCATATTTTCTGATATAACTTTTGCTTATTTCGTCACAACTTTTATCTTTGTTGTAGTTAACATAATGTGAATTTTCTTTTTAAATATTGAATGACAGGTAAATTATATTATGATTGAAATTGTAAAGGAAAATAATTTGTTTTGTTATTTATTAAATACAATAGCTCACGTAATAAATTTATTTTGCTTTTTACTTTCAATATTTTATTTCTGTTTTATAATAATTATTCAATTATGATTAATAATTCATTACTATCCCCAAATTGGAGTGGCGACCCTGCTTTACATAGAATAGATTTATTTAGCCTGGTGGAGTTACGGTTATGTGGCCTTCTCTTCCACGCACCAGGACAAACATATGTTACATTTACAAACATGTGTTACATTTAAATATAAAAAATACAAAAAAATACTAGTGCATACTAAACAATTAATTATTTATGAAATTAAACAATAATTAAATATAATGTCTAATATTACAATAAAATTAAATACAACTTAAATTAAACGAATGGAAGAATGTATACACAACGGAATAACAGCTCGAATCTACTGTAATGAAATAATCTTTCGCTTATAGAAGACAATAGGTAAAAATATTATCAAATCTTAATGCAATTTTTATTACACAATGAAAAAAGTACAAAATATTAATTGTTTAAAAAGTAATATTAGTGATTTGTTTCTGTTAATAATTTTATCTTCAATTTATTTCTGAAAGATGATAAAATTTGGCAGTCTCTGATACAGGGTGAAAGAGAATTCCATATTCTAGCAAGAGAAACTGTAAAAGATTTCTATTAATAGGTAGTGTGATGAGGAGGGATATAAAGGACAATGTTCTGATGGGATCGGGTATCTAATTTATCTGTATCAGAGAGTCTAGTGAAGCGGTGTGATAAATAATAAGGTAAAGATGTGTGTAATATTTTATAGAGAAGATATAGGGAATGGATGGTTCTGGGATCTTGTAGACATTTACATTCAACCCGTAGGAGACTTGACAATCCATTTGGCTCGGACACCTGTAGAAAACCTATTAAAATTGTTAGGGTCGATACAATTTACCTAACAATATGTCTCTTGTAAATAAATTAACTTTATGTAGACAATTGTTAATAATTGTTACCTACAGTACATGTAGTTATTTATTTGTTTAGTAAAAATCAAATAATGGACATAATATCGGCTAAAACATTGCAAATGGGAAGCATTAAAATTATTTCACAAATTCATTTAGAAATTCCTTAAGCAAACCAACTCAGCCCAATAAATGTAATTTTAAATAATTGAGACGTTCGGTAATAAACTATTTAGAAAATGTGGTGTTAGAATTTCGCTTGTTACTATTTCGTGAAACATTATAAATTTGCACACATCTGGGACGTTTGTGCTATTACAATGAAGCACTAATTGGGAAATTAACAACATAGTTTGGGAATCAAAGTGATATATACTATGTGCGACTGTTTGGGCACCATTTACTGCAACATGTGTAATTCATTTGGTGTGAATTTGTTACCATATACTCCTACAATGTGTCCCATCACTTATCACAAAAAATAACTTTTCCTAGCGTAAACATTAATTCAGTTCTACTTCATAAGTTTGTTTTTACTTTAATAAAATTATAATTTTGCTTCATCATAATTTTAAAAATCATAAGTTGAAGTTTTAAATTTTTTTATTTTAAATTCCTAATAAACGTGTGAACATATTATGATGAACTATTTTTAAAGAAACACTTTTAAAAAAATAAGATTTAGGTTAAAAAATTCTCGTATGAGAATTAACGTAAAAGTGGGACGGCAAGATATGTCTTGGCCAACAATTCACAAATTCTGTGTTCATGAATGGGGTTAGATTAGTCACCTTTGCCACATCAAAAAATCTTATTGTTACGAACACAACATTCCAGCATTTAGGATGTCGATAAATACACCCTGACGTCATCAGATGGCGAAACTGGAAACCGGGTAGATCATGCATTAGTGGATAAATACTGGAAGAGTGATCATCGACATTAAATAAGACAGAGGAACAGACTGTCATTTTGATCACTAATTTGTCAGGATGAAAATAAGAGATCGGTTTTCACTTATGAAATAAATAAATGCTGAAGATGATTATGGACAATTTGAAATAACAAAAATATAAATGATGAACAGAGGCAGTAATACCAGATCAAAATCGTTAATATTTTTGAAATACTACAAACTTCACATGATAATGTGGCAATCAAAGATGAATGTGATATAAATAATTAATGGGCGACTCTTAGAGATGCTGTTAATTTGTCAGCATTGGATAGCGAACGTTATTTAAGGAAGAGGCATAACAATACATAATTTGACGAGGAATGTGTCAACATTGTAAATAAAAGAGAGCAGATCGCTTTAGTGTGACAACACACTAAAGAGATTAAGTACATTTAGAACATCAGACCACCAGCTTATAAAAGAGCAACAAGAGGGGGTGTCTCAGAGAGAAAGTTAATGATCTTGAAATTATTGCTAAAAATAGACACATATAAGAATTGTATCAGGGAAGAAGGATAGATAGGAGAGCGTTTTAGGCTAGAACGAACATAGTTAGGATTGAAAAAGGGGGATATGCTTGCAGATTCCAGGAGTATAATAAATATATTTACTTTAATTAGCTATTAAATATGCATGCAGAACAGGATATTGAAGGGGATGATTTAAAGAAACAGTAATAATAGACACAGAACCAAGTACATTATATTTTCAAATCACGGTAAATAAATTGAAGATCAATAAAGTATCAAACTCGGATTGATTCCCAAAACAACTAATAAAACCAGGGGAGCACAAGATTATGGAAAAGAATCATTGGTTACTTGTTATAATATGAGAAAAAGTCTCTTCCCCAATTAATACAAACAGTCCATTACCTTGATAATGTATACAAAAGAGATGCAAAAGATTGTAAAATCTACTGGGGGTTCCTCATTACTTTAAATTTCGTCCTGATTTCTAACACGTAAGTTAGTAACCGGACTTACTCCTATACTGACAATGTAATAGATCATCGTCAATGTGAAATTAGAAGAAATAGATCTAAAGATTCGATTTTTATTATAAAACAGAAGGTAGAAAATACATTGAATATAATGGCTATGTGTACATTTCAAGAAGGCAATACGACTCAATTAAGAGGGAGACTTCTACAGTGTTCTGCTGGAGTTCAGAAATCCTAAAAAGTTATATTTATTTGAATTTTTAAATCACACAAAAATATTGTGCGTGTGGGCAAACATTTTTGAGATATACCTTTAAAATGTACAAATGAGTTAAACGAAGAGATGCATTATTTCATAAGTTATCCAATTTTCTATCAGAATATGTCATTCAATCAATACATGATTAAGACATTTTACAGTTCGATGGCATTAGTAAACTATTATTTCATGCTGTTGATCTAGTATTATTAGATGATTACGTAGAGATACAAAGGTCCAAAACGAACACTCTTTTGAGCAACGATAAAAATTGGAGCTGGAAATAACATCAATAAAACTAAATGTATGGTCAGACAGAAATAACTTATGTAATGAAAATGAACAGTTATTGAAAAAAGGGATACATTTGTAAGAAGTGTCTTTTGAATTCAAATAACTAGGTACAATAATTGCAAAGAGGAATGGGGTTCATAATGAAATAATTCAACATAGACTCATATCCAGAAGTGCATGGTCTCATGCATTATAGGGACTCTTCTCATCCCAACATCTCTCAATAAACATATAATTGAAAATATGCAAAACGGTTATTTTCCCAGTTACATTGTGTGAACGGACTCTTACTTTGAGGGAGGAGGAGAGGTACGAGTATTTGAGAATTAAGTTATTCTGAAAATATTTGACCCAAAGAGAGATGAACAGACTGGCGAATAGAGAAGACTACATAAGTGAGAGCTTCATGATTTTTATGGGAAAAAATTAGGTCTGGTAGACTGTGATTGAAAAATTATGTCATACGAATGGGGAATGAAAGAGGGGCATGGAAACCCCAAGTTGGAAAACCAGAGATAAATCTCCAGTAAGGCCAAGAATGTGGGAGACTAACAATAACCATGGTTTCAGCAGTCAATTGGAAAATGTTAGCTCGGGGTGAAGAGGTCATGAGCGTGTATCCATGAATCCACGAGTTTGACAGTGCAGCTCGGGGTGAGATGCATGAGCGTGTATCCATGAATCCACGAGTTTGACAGTGTAGCTCGGGGTGAGAGGTCATGAGCGTGTATCCATGAATCCACGAGTTTGAGAGTGCCAGTGAGTTAGTTAATTTTTAAACTAAAGAAATTCCAAATATCTTTCAGATTTTTCGTCCTGATGGAGTTTTTTTTTATTTCAGTAAATTCAAAATTAAATGTTTCTAACATGTGAAGAATTTTTAAGCTAAATGCATATGATATGTTAAAAACATACACGTTATCGCGATATTTCCTTATCTTTTACTTTTTTATTTATCTAGTTTCATGCGAATATGTTATATGTAGTTACATGGTAAAGATCAAAATAAACTATAAATATTAACATTGGTTAAATATATTTTTTCAGGCAAATGAATTTGAATCTAACGTTCCTTTCCTTGGAGTTGCTGTGATGGTGATAATTCAAATTTTGGGATTCTGCTACCTCGGTCAAACTCTTATCAATGAGGTAGAGTATTGATATATTGCAATTACTGTGTTTAGTAAAGGTGTATTAAACACCAACCTGCATAATTATATAAGTATTATCAGGTCATGCAACTGGAGTGGAGACGGTACTAATGATTACTAACTGTTTTATTGGGAAGAATAATATCCGTGTGTCTCATAGGAAAATGGTTATTGGTTATGTGATCTGGATTTATCTGATTGAGAATAAGGGCTTAATGCACTTATTATTATCTCTACATTTAACTGAGGTGTATTCTAAAATATTCTTGGATGAAGTTAATTAAAGAATTTACTAACATAAAATATCTCACTAATAATATAAATCTCAAACAGAGCTTTCTTCACTTAACGCAAGCGCTAGATTACATACAAGCTTAGGTTTTTACTTTTGATTCACCCTTTCTGAACCATTTTTATTTCGTCCATTTATTAGCTCACATACTCGCACTCTGTTCACATAACTTATTAAATGTTACTATATATCGCTCTACACGACCTACGTATTATTGTTTTACATTTTCGTCCTGGTCTTTCGGACCCAATTGCAACCTCCAACATATTGACCCGTGTCTTGCAACATGGATCCAATATTAACCTCATTTAATATTCATTACATTAAATTATGGATTTCTCTACGTTATTGTTTGATCTAATTGATTTATTAGACATAACTAAACCAGTTGATTCATTATACCCATATATTCTAGTGTTTGTCAACTCGACTAATTCTAGTTGTTTCAATAGCTCAAACGATCTAGTTATTTCATCAGACACAACTAAAATAATCGTTTCATTCAACCCAGCTAATGTATTTGGTATAATATAACCAACTAACATAGTTCATTCAATAGACCCAACTATTGCGTAAAATTTCATTTAGCCAATCTAAACTTTCTTTTTATTAGTTAGAGGAACTTCGGGTAATTTGGATCCGTGTTTTGAATTTGCTGTTTTTGTTCTTTTAAACAAGGGATTTGAATTTTGTTTAATTACAGTGCTTATAATTAGTGTTGTAACTATTAAACAGCGTTGTTATTTTATTCGAATATGGAAAAATCTTCACAAACTATAAACTTTTTTACATTACAAGAAAGGTCCACTTTAACCTCCAGAGTCGGATAAAGTGGACTCCAGAAACCACCTTAGCTTTTAGTCTGTTTTTAAGTTAATCTACTCTATTAATTTATACAGACAGACACAGATTAATCTGAAAATATTTATGGCTGATCATAATTAAAAAGCGTTGATATTTATTAAATGTTTTGAAAAAATTGTTGTTGATTATAACATTCACACGTCATTCACCTGCAGAAAATGACGGTCTTTGGGTTTAGTAAAATTATAAGGGTATTAAATAAAATTAATTTATAGAATGGTTTTTACAGAGAGCATCTTCATTGATAAAATATACGTATTCGTGTAAAGTGGACCCACGTTCTCGTGGAGGATCCACATTATCACAATTTCTTTGTTATGTTCAATTATTTTATACAGCCACCGTGTCATATAATATCAAACCCAAACCCATCAGTACATTAAAGCAGCATCTACATAATATAATATAATATTAATTTTTCAACATTTGTAACATTCAATGGCAGAAATTAAGAACTTATTCTTAGCTTCAAAAACTTTTTAAAGTGGTTATTTTCATAAATATCATAAATAAATTCCTTCTTCGCACGAAGAATAAAATAAACTGGCCTTGAACCCGTCAACGATGATGAAGGGAAGAAGTTAAAATATGTTCTGTTCGAGGGCAGCGCCAATTAAAGAAGATATTAACAGGGTCCACTCAAGCAGAAGGGTCATCATTATCCGAACTTCCCTACACAATTTTAATATAGTTATTCAGTTGACTCAACACTATTAGTTGCCTCATTAGATCCAACAAATCAAGCTGCTTCTTTAGACTAAACACAAGCAGATATTTACAGCTAACTTATATGTTTCAATGTGCAGCTTTTTCATTAGGACACAACTAACCTATTTGTTTTATTATACTCTACTTATCTAGTTATTTTATCAGATACATAAATTAATGTGTTTTTCTTTAGGAAAAACTAATGTTTTTTATAAGACGTAACTTATCTATTTATTTCATTATATCCTCTCTGAGGTAGCGTGCTGCCTTGTCACGCAGCGGGCTCGAGTTCGATTCCCGGTCATGAGAGGCTCCTGGGCGAGATTTTTTCGGGGTGTTTCCTCACCTGTAAAACAAATATCAGGAAGCGTAGGGCCCAACCCTCCCCGAAAATCATCCGGCCACCATCATCAACCTTATCATTATCATCATCATCTATCACCGGTATGGGAAGCTACCACACCTATAATTCCTTAGTAAAGCTGTCAAGCATAGCATGAAAATGCTATGATAGCAGTGAAAGACCTGCCCTCTGGCAGAATTACTATAGACAGATAGCCATCTAATCGATTTCATTCATTAGACGGAATATTAAAGTTCATTCATTAAACCTAATTAATTTAATTTTTGTTTCATTATAATTAACTAATTCAGATGTTTGATTTGTAGAAACTAATGTCGTAGTTTCATATGAACCAAAAGTTTCAAATATTTCATTATATCCAACTAAACTAGTTATTTCAATATAATAAACTACTCTAGTTAATTCATTGGACCCAATTATTCTAGTTATTTAATTAAACCCAACTAAGTCTAGTTTTTTACCAGAACTAACCATTCTAGTCCCTTTCATTAGACTAGACAAAATTGTTACTTTGTTAGACCCAACTAGTTATTCCATTACATCAATTGTTTCATTAGCTTCTAATCCACTTGTTTCATCGGAACCAACTTATCTACGTGATTCATTAGAGTCAGCAGATCTAGTTCTTACACTTCACCTAACTCACCTAGTTTTTTTCATTAGGCTAACTAATTTAGTTCTTTTATTAAATCCAAGTAATCTAGTTATTTCGTTAGACCCAACAAAAAAGTTGCTTAGTTAGACACAACGTATTTAGATGTTTTATTAATTAAAAAACACTTTATTTCATTTGTACCCAGTCATTCACTCAGCCTCCTTTGCATAAATTAATAAATACCAATTCCAGGCAATTAAAATCATAAACAATTAGAAACTATGTTGAGAGAAGCAGTTGTCAGACTTAGGTCATGAGTATACTTGAATCAATCAGGAAAGCGAGTAGAATAGGATTATAACATGACAAATGACAAATAAAATGATCCGACGAAATTAGCATTAATGGGAAATTATGACTAGTCATTGACAAGGCAAGGGAACTCAGGTAGAGACAACCCTTTCTTTTGTGAATAGGCGGAAGCGGCGGAAGCTTACAATGATATTGGATCTTAGAAAATCCTTTATTCTCAGCGTTTAACTGGCAATATTTTGTGAGGCAGAATTTAACAGCTCTGCGTTGACAGAACACAATATACTCGGATCAACGGATCTGTGCCCCTGTAGCGCTGGCATCGTTCTTCAAAAAGTACACGTCAGTTCTCACACCATTCCACAGCGCTCCCCTCCCACTACGTCAAATAGAAGCCACTCTAACTGACCGAGTAGGGACGTTGCACAAACTTCCCCCGGTGTCAGGCTCTTGAATATTGTAAGGTTAATTATTACTTCTTCATATTTAATTTAAGTAGGTCTAATGACACTGATTGATTTCTACGATTAATGGATATAATTGTAATAGTGGATATTTGTTGGTTAAATGGAAATTACGTGAAGGGATCTACATATGTTGTTTTTAAAGATAAATGTTTCGTCATAAATATTTCTCCTTCACCTCATTGTCTCATTTGGTTAGATTTGGAACGTAATCTTGAAGTCCTAACAAAATTATAAAATTTTAGGTATGAACACACAGTCAAATACCCTCCTTCTTTCTCATCCGGGCTAGGGACCGGCTATGGCGAAGTTACTACATGCTACGATCTTATTTACATATTATATAACATACTGATACTATACAGGCATTCTAATTTATGCTTATGAATTAAGCAAATGATAATAATTTCAATTTACATACTATATAACACAACATACTGACACTGATTTGACAACACTGGACTGTGAGTGCAAATAATATTCCGCAAGAAAGCTCAAAACTGTGAGTTATGGGAAGGGAGAAAGAGAGAGAGAGAAAATAGAGGCAGGTAAGAATGCAGGGAGGGAAATGATTTACCGAGGCAGAAACGGAATTAGTGTTTAGTTCGCACTTCTTACGGGGGCACAGATTCGTTGGTCCAAGAATAACTGAATATATGACCGGGGATTTCAACTCGGGACAAACAACGCTAGTAAAATAGTGAAAAATCAAGCGTTAGGGCCTACTAGAAATAAAGATGAATGACCTAGGAAAAACCCAGTGGCCTAAGTAACACACTTGTGACCCGACTGTGCGTGAAGCTAGCACGGATAAGGCACAACCTCCGACGACAAAACCACCAATAACAAAATAGTAACCCTTTGTCACATTATACTATTAAAATACATTAACCGATCATATTATTTGTTACGTGTGCCTAAGCACAGATCACAGGTCCACGAGGTCGATACAGTGGGTGAACCTAATTTACGTAATAGACGAGGGAGATGAACCTCCCTTGCCCATCGCCTTCATCAAACACTCTCAGCACGGTCACCAGTAGTAACATAAATTAAGGACTTAGAATTTTCACCGAAGTAACTCAATTATCGAGACTTAAACATTTTTATTAATTGCAAGAACAATTTAGAGTATCCGCGAGTAAGCTTAAATAAGACGCGGCAATCCGCTAGTAACCACATAAGAGATTCATCGATCATAGGGAACCGACTGAGTATTTAAACGTCATAAATAATATATATATATATATATATATATATATATATATATCAGTGAGCTAGAACATTATTGGATTATTATTAACGCGGTAAACCCACGATAGACGTCATCGCAGATTGTGAGATCAGTGCAAAGGAATATATTTATACGAATGTACAGTGTTCACAATTTCACGTGTGTTTCAAGATACAATAAATTCCATTAAACAAAGCGTGTTCGACACAATTAATTTTGCCCGATTAAGTCCTCGTGGAATCCCTGAATAAGAACCTCATGCCTACCGAAGTTTAAACCGGAGCAAACCGAGTACCTAAATTCCTCAATTAACCGATGAAGTCCTTTATAAATCCGGCACCCACCAAATCCTTCATCATCCAAACAAACCTGGGATGGACCTTACATTCTTTTCCGAAATTACAACCATCCAATCTGATTGATTCAGTATACATTTCACCCAACTGTTTCATTAAAAAAAACTAGTTTTTTATTACACCAACTAATCCTGCTATTTCAATAGACAAAACTAAATAGTTGGTTCGTGAGGTCCAACATATATAATTGTTTTAACTAACTTGGCAGTTTCAATATACAGAAGTAAATGTTTTGTATCATTTGCCTCAACTAATCACGATCTTCAATTAGATCCACCAATTTAGTTATTTTTTAGACTCAACTCATCTATTATTTCATTAGACCAAAAAATAGTAGAAAATAAAGTAGAAATATAAAACTACGCACAAAAGGAATAAAGCATTTGTTAATGAATCGTATTAGCTGGTTTACTGTATTAAATAATACCTAAAAAGATTTTAATCTGCAATATTTAATATTTGCCTGAAAAATAACATTAAGAATCAACAGGCCTCTACGTACAAACAAAACAAGAGATAAGAATGCGTTTAAAATGTCCATGTGTTTCTACATCATTTTAACAAACACACTATTTAATACTTCTTGGTACAGGAAAAAACATTAGTGGTTATATTTATTGTTCCTACTGTAGGAAAATAAATCACCTCTTTTCAGGGTGCTACTTCCCGGGCATTCTTACTTGACACTTGACATTTTTTAAAATTTTATTATATTTGTTGTATAAATCTTTCCTCATTAGAAAATTGCCACAAGGTCAAAGTGATACAGACAATTAATTTTCGAAATTGATAAAATACGTTAAAAAAATTCAAATTGAAATTGGTCTATATTCTATAAAGTAGAAATTTTATAAACATAATTTCTTAATTGAAATTGGTCCTCCATGAAACACTTTTAGAAAGACACACTCTGCCCAAATCAAACAAATTTAAAAATTTAGCCAAGAATCCTGGTATAGTACATCTTGCCCCGATCATCAATCCTGTGACAGTTACACTATGTAATTGGTATTTATCATAAGTAATGCCACGAGTGATTTCCAAATTATCGATAAATTCACGACTCACGAAGTGAGGACTGAATTTATCTAGAGAATTTGGAAATCAAGAGTGGCATTTGTTAGGATAAAATTAAGCTGTTTACTCACAAATCATTATTTAAATAGAGTTATTTTAAAATATTTATATATTTAATGTAAACGGCTATGTTCGAAAATAAATGATAAACGATTGGCACGCTTCATTTGCTTCTTTTGTTCGTCACTGCAACCACATCATATTATTTATTGCCAAAGGAACGCAATATTGTAAGAATGCACTCTAGTGGAGAAAAAATGAAACACATCAAACTGTATATTAATTCATTTCTGATGTCCTATGATGTAAATATGACAATTATATTTTTCTGGGAAAAAATACATTTAAGAAACTGCAAACAGTGGTTTTTTTTTTTTTTTTTTTTGGTGGTATAATCAATTGCTACAAATGTTTTATATTAACTCCCGCATGCGGTATGTATTGACATTCATGCACTATATATACAATCTGGTGGCCGTATTTCTTAGCGAGTCAGTCACTGCAAAATAATACTATGACCTATTCAGAATGTTAAAAAGGAGGTGCTTTCTTTATTATGATAAACTTTAGTTGGTAAATTCTAGGCGAAACACGACTGTGATTGGTTGTAAATCAAACATCATTGTAACGTGATTGGTCATGGACTTCCATTTGGGGCATGAGTTAAATAGCCTTTGTAATAGTCAACTGGGGCACATAGGCACATATATGACATTGTTTTCACAGTCAACTTCCTCAGGTTGGCTACTATGAGTCTCAAAACGGATTGTGGGATATAATATCATATCAATTTTAGAAGATGGTCTAAATACAATAATATTTATTCGTGTATTACTCGCATTTACTAATCTAATGTTAAGAATATAAAATTAGTACCTGATAAACCAGTCGTCCTCAACTAAAATAAAATCCTGTTTGAAAACTTCGTCAAGTAGTTAAAATATGATGGCCTTTCAAAACAATGTTTCATTTTCTGCATTTCAACACGTATTATCGTCATACTGATTATGGTTGTCCGTTTATATACAAGCGGGTGGCGCCACAATACTTGACAATTATTAACGTGCGGAATTATTATAGTGGCGGTAGTCGGCATATTTGTATCTAATTATATATAACAGCTGCGGGGAATCAAAGCGAACCGCTGGACAACCATAATAGTGAGACTACAATTCTAATGTTGTTGTATAAGTTGTACAACGGGTTCAGGTCTGCGGGCGTATTCTTGTTGAGCAAGTCTTTATTCTCAGCTTCTTTTAAAATTTCTATGTCTTATAGGATGCTAATCTTGTTGTTGTTGTTATTCTTTCTAAGTAATTTTTGACATAGCATTATCGATTTTGTCGAACTGATGAACCGAGTCTGGTATATGATTGACAAAACTTGATTTTTGTTCGTTATTAATATTTTCTTTATATTATGTTAACTAAAAAAATAACGTAACATAAATAATTGCACAAAACACCTGTGCCTGTCTTGGAGGGCACCAGGGAACTGTGGGAAATGAACGTGCCTCTCAAGTAGCTAAACCTGCAGCATCTTCTGAGCTTCGTTATCCATTATTCATTTTCAAAGTGTCTAATATCCTATGTTAACCCTGGAACCTGACGGTTAAACTTTGCATCAATAGTCCTGATTGTGGGGTCACAGTGACCCCTCAAATAATTTTAGTTTTAAAACGTGTTTATTTTAATAGGATTTGTACAAGGTTTTCTATTTTATCACATTATGCATTCTGGTAAATTAAACTTCCATATTTAATAGCATTAAGCAGACCATTGAGGGTCAGGGACTACATAACTATATAACTATCTCACATTGTAATCACAAGCCAGACCAGTGACATGTTATTTTGACAGTTCACTACATGAAGCACAAAGGTGATCATTCCACATGGGATTATTGCAGTCCACACATTCCATAGCTAACTTCTTATCTTTTTTCTAGGGCAGAAATTGTATATTTTTCTTCCACTGAAAGCTACAGCTTGTGTCATGTTGTGTGCACCTGTTTCTGTTAGACCCCAGGATTTTTAAACTGACCCAAACCATCTGGCGGCACTATGGCCCAGGAGTTGACTGGTCTCTAACAGAAAAGAGTACCAGACGCTTCTTCTGGGGCTAAAGGCGGCCGTCATGCAAGGCTGACAACCCGGCTGACATCAAGTGCCGATTGTCCAGAAAAAGTGGGAACCTTAACCTCCTACTAACCCAAGAGCCTCTTGAGGCCTTTAATGAGATCACTTTACTTTACTTCACTTTACTATCACTTCTGTTTACGAGTTCATCACTTGTGATCCATTTACTTGAAAATGAAATTATAAAAATGAAATAAAAAGTAAGAAATTACTGTTTCACTAACATAGAGGATTACTATATAGTTGAAAGACTTGACAGTCTATAGGCCAAATCACGAAATTCAGTTTGAAGAAAAATACACATTATTACCTGACGGTGGGGTTTGTATGACCCCAACTACTACCACAACAAGTATTTCCCTCTCCCTCTTGTAAACTATTTTATGAAAACTCACAAAACTCTCACCACTTAAAGAACAAGGCTAGAACTGAATTCTCAAAAAAAGTTCTAAAAGAGTGAGTCCAATATTACGAATGTTGACATGAATAGAGATATGTGTGGGATCACCAATACCCCACCATTAGGTACCAGGATTAAAAAGAAACGGTTGGACTATATCATCACTGATTGGAGTGAACATTGGATAATGAGTGCAAATGGTGCTTTGACTAAAGAGCTTTTCTTTCCTACAGTACACCATAGGCTAAATATAAAACATTTAATTCCAAATTTCATTTTAACACAATTTATGACGGGCCATGGAAAATTTGGAAGTTATTTTAGGAGATTTAATATTAACCCAGACAGTGATCATAATTGTAAAAGTCAAGAATCAATACAATCTGTAAAACATGTTTAATTTGATTGTCCTATATTCGAAAGACAACGATTCTGGTTAAACTTACTTTTAAATGATGATGAGGCTTCTGCCTCAATGTGTGAAGTGATTTTTAAGAACCAAAATTATTATAAACATTTTATGAAATTCATAACACACATCCATAACAATATGTAATATTTCTAAGACACTTACAGACGATTTATATAATTCATAACATTCATTCAGAACCATAAAATAATATTACTGTCTTACAATGTATAGTATAATATTGTTATAATAAGCTGCAACAAATAGGGTTTCAAAATAGTTGCAGATTCAATAATAATAATAATAATAATAATAATAATAATAATAATAATAATAATAATAATAATAATAATAATAGGGGGCACGCCGTAGCGTAGTGGTTAAGGCACTGAGCTACAAGCCGGAGGGTCGAGGGTTCAAGTCCCGTTGGGGTCAGGATTTTTAAACTGACCCAAACCCTCTGGCGGCACTATGGCCCTGGGGTCGACTCAGCCTCTAACGGAAATGAGTACCAGACGCTTGTTCTGGGGTAAAGGCGGCCCGTCACGCAGGGCTGACAACCCGGTTGACATCAAGTGCCGATTGTCTAGAAAAAGTGGGAGCCTTAACCTGCTACTATCCCAAGGGCCTCCGGGCCTGTTGTGGGATCACTTTACTTTACTTTACTTTAATAATAATAATAATAATAATAATAATAATAATAACAATAATAAATAATATTTTTTAATGTTCAGTATATTTTGTGTTAAAATTTGTTGTTATTCTACCGATGTTAACTTATCGTAATTTTGTACTTTAATTTATAAACGTCTTTATTTTCGTATTTATTTGTTACTTCAAATTTTGTTTGATACGATGTTGTTGAATTTATTACCAGTTTTAAAGGCAATGTTTATGTTTTTCTTTTGTTCTTTCATGGAATTAGCTAATTTAACCATTTCAAAATTGGGAGAGATATTCTGTGCCAAAAAAATACGAAGGCTTGATTCTCGCAAGGTCTCCAAGCTGAACGTAGCCATGCTGATCATTACGTTTGATGAGTGAAACTGAACCAAGACACCAGTTAACGTTACCTGTCCAGCGGAGGTGCATATCGTAGCGCACCGTCTCACGGAGCTCGTGTTTTACATCGCTGCATTAAACCAATCTAATATGGTAGCTTCATTACACTACATTAATTTGATTCTATCATTAAATTCAACTAATCATATTCTTTTATTAGATTAAATTAATTTAGTTATTTCATTAGATGCAAATAATCCAGTTACTTCATTAGATACAACATAATAGTTGCTTGGTTAGACACAACTTATCTATTGTTTTACAATAACAAACCAAATTAGTTATTGCATCATTTCTAAATAATCCAGCTGTTTCATCAGAACCAACAAATATAGTTGATTTATTAGAGTGGGAAGAACTAGTTCTTGTATTTCACCCAAATGATCAGTTCTGTCATTAGACATAACTAGTACAGTTATGTGTTCATAAGATTAAAACTTAAAACATGTACCTTTTTGGCAGGTGTCGTCGTCCTGACCTGTGTTAAAATGTTATATTTCAAATGTTATCTGGATGCCTTTCGGAAGTTAACTTACATCATCAGTAAGATGCGTATCTGCTGCTAGTTGTTGCTGTTTACGACGATGTAGACTCAAAGTGTATGTACCAGTAACTGACTTGTTTTTTGATGATATCGTATGAAGGGTTGTTTGACTGGGGTGCGTTCTCATTAAGAAGTAAGGTGTTGTTTATTTCTTTTGTAATTTCAAGGTCTTAAAATACATTTATCTGTGCTGGAATGTTTTCTCTGTGAATTATCGTGACAGTATTTTCTATTGTGTTCATTTGGTGACCGGCGTTAATGAGATGTTTGGCATAGCTTGATTTACCACCCGCGTACATGAAATCTTTTAGATGTTCTTTATATCGTATATTGAAATTTCTGCTTGTCCTGCCAATATAAAATTAATTACAGTCTTTACATGTTAGTTTGTGACTCCCTTATTATTACATTTGCTTGTTCTTTTATGCCGTTGTATATTATGTTCTTTAATTTGTTTTCGGTTTTATAAGCCATGTTACTGTTTTAATTATTTTTTCAAAGTTCTAGCTATTTTTATAGTTTCATTTCCTGTATTTGTTAATGTTACAAATGTTTTATTATGATCAGATTCTCTTTCAAGTTTTGTTTTAGTATTTATGTCTTTTTTTTGTTTCTTTATAACCTTATCAATGATTTGTTTATTGAAAGCCGTTATTTTTGCCATGTTTTTAATATATTGTAATTCTTTGTTATAAATTGTTTTGTTTAAGGGTAATTTTAATATTCTGTTAACACTGGACAACACTGAAATTTGCACCTGACAAAAAGTATATGTTTCTAATGTCTTTTTATGTCCTGATTTCTAAACTGAAACCCCTTTTCTGTTATCACCTACGGCTTTCAAGTAATCGCCGATTTATGATTATACTAGCGGCCGGACCGAGTGCAAAGTAGCGGGCACACACACACACACACATATATATATATATATATATATATATATATATATATATATATATATATAATCTATTGAACCCTTGACCATGAAGAAGGAGCATATGACAACACATTATTACTTTATTACTGGGAAATAAACAATTTCAGACAATTGGGTGATCAGTTTTAATTTATGAGCCCTATAAATGACATGGTCGATTGCATGGTGTAGCAGATTATATGTTTACACAATTTATTTTATTACTGTCTCTTAACCTTCCCACTTGTATTGTTGAAGCAGAGTGCAAAAGCAGTAATTTAAAAATATATTTTATCTTCTAAGGGATCTCAATTTAACGGAAGTCTGTCAGAACTATTAGGCTGTTTGTTACAGAACTGGTATTGTTTGAGCCCAATGTTAAAATAACAGCTTATAGGAAACGTAAACACTCTTTGAATGAACTTGTCTATTGAAATGATATTATGGACTAATTAAATAATTGAGCGATACAATTTGCAATCCACAAGAATGGCACAATTTCATAGATTCTTCCAAGTTAACTTTAAAGGTCGTGTTGTTACATAATTGTAATGTTTACCATTCTGTGCCTATACCTATTGCTCATACTATTCATATGAAAGGAACGTACGAGAATATGAATTTGTTTTTACAAACTGTTTACTACAGAAAATATGAATGGAAAATATTTGGTGATCTTAAAGTGGTTTCACCAATTTTTGTTGCTCTTTATGCGAGTGGGACAGTCGAGTTAAACATAAATACCATGAAGTAAGACAGTGGCCTTTAACGGATGCTTTGCTACCGGGGGACAAGATAATTAAACACCAACCATTAATTATGAAAGAAAAGATATTGCCGCCACCCCTTCACATTAAGCTAGGCTTAACGAAAAATTTTATTAAGGCTCTAAACTAAAATGTTAAAAATGTTCTGTATGTGAAAGATACAATTCCAAGAATTATTGAAGGTAAATGTAATGACGGTATTTTATTGGCCCACAAATTCGTGAAGTGATGCAAGACAAGACGTTTGATGACATGCTAGAGGGCAGTAAGAGAAAGTAGCATGGGTGGGATTCAAGGCAGTGTGTGCTAATTTGTTTGGGAAATTTAAGGGCCGAATCTACCAAGAAATTACTGAAAATATGCTGAAGACATATAAAAACTTGGGGTATAATATGTCATTGAAAATACATTTTCCTACATTCCCACTTCGACTTCTTCCCTCCCAACCTGGTTGCCCTCAGCGATGAACACGGAGATGTTTTCATCAAGACATATCTGTCATGGAAAGAAGATACAGAGGGCAATGGTCACCCAGCATGTTAGATGACTATTATTAGCAGCTAATTAGTTATGTTCCTGATGATCACAAGCAAAAATGTTCCAGAAAATCGTTTTAGAATGTAAGTGAAATTAATATTTTTTTCTATATGTCTACACGTTTTTGCATGACAAATCAGAAATTTTGTGACTAAGTCTTCCAGAAAGTTATTTAATATATACAATTCTTTCTTAATAATCCTTGCATTTACAAAAGCATTACCAGAATACTGAAATTAGATGTGTTCGTTCATTTTCTTTTTGGATTTGTATGGAAATTTTCAATCACATTTCCTGCAAAAATTGTTCGTGATAGAAAATTTTGGATTGCAGATCTTAATTCCGCATAGGTTAAATCTATATAATCACCTATTTTCATTCGAGTGCAAAAGAACAAAAGTTTGAAATTTGTTGTCCAGTGTAATTAAACTATTAAAAGTGCTGATTTTATGTTGGTGTGGGTGTCTAGATTTGTTATTAATGGTGAGCATATTATTAGTAGATTTACGGAAATTACTTATTTCAAGTTTATTCCTTTCTATGTCTTTCGTTATGGTAAGGTCCAGACAGTTCATTTTGTTATTAAGTTATATCTCCTCCGTAAATTCTATTTTATTATGCACATTGTTTAGTTCCAGCAAGATTTCCTATTCTTTTCTGTTCTCGTTTTCATAAATAATGATGACGTCATTCACATATCTTGTAATTAGCTTTATATTGAAATAATTTATTACATTTTTAAAATGTTTATTTTCCAAATTTTGTAAAAATATTTCAGCCATTATATCTGATGTGGGAGATCCCATTGCGATTCAATTTTATTTTTCATATATTTGGTTATTAAATTGGAAATAATTTTTCTTCATTATAGTATTAGTGTCCACCGCTTTGGTCTCGAGGTAGCGTGCTGCCTTGTCACGCAGCGGGCCCGGGTTCGATTCCCGGTAGGGGCAGGCTCCTGGGTGAGGTATTTTTCGGGTTTTCTCTTCACCTGTAAGACAAATGTCAGGAAGCTTAGGGCCCTACGGTCCCCGAAAATCATCCGGGCATCATCATCATCCTTATCGTTATCATCATCCTTCATCGGTGTGGAAAGCAACGGAAAGCTTCTTCACCCATTATTCCCTAGTAAAGCTGCAAAGCATAGCATGAAAATGCTATGATTGCAGTGAAAGACCTGCCCTCGGGCAGAATAATTATTGATGGATGGATAGTATTTGTAACCGTGTATAGTTGATATATCTATTCTGTGTTTAAATTACTGTTTTCCAGTTTATGTTTTATTATGTTTAAAGTTTAATTTATTGGAATGTTAGTGTATTGGTTCTTTTATGTAAATTGACGCCATTTTCATATTCTTGTTTATTTCTATACTTGTGAGCTTATCTGATAATTCATATGTACTGATGTTCTAATGTTATGTCTTTTTTAAGTCTTTGAGCAATTAATTTACAAATTTTATAATTAGGGGCGTTTATGCAGTTGACTATTGGCCGCTTAGGGTTGTTGTTTTTATGTGTTTTAGGTAAAGCTTTCATTATCGGTGCTGTTGGATTGTTGTTTATGAACTTATATGTTAAATTCATTGTTCGGTATAAATATGGGACATGTTTTTGTTAATTATTTTAATGCTCCATTAAATTTAGCCGTTGGAAATTTATCATTTCTTTAAATTTATTTTGATCTATAATTTTTTTTTTCAATATGATTATCCTTGTTTATTAGTACCGTTATGTTACCTTTATCGGCTTTTGTATGTATTATGTTATTATTCTTGAGTTTAGTTTTTAATTTATGAAGGTGTTCTAAATTCTTATTTTCTTCATTACTTATTGTTAAAGTTTCTGTCATAAATAGTATAACAAAAATTGTAAGAGAAACTGGTAATAATAAAACATGGGCAACATTAACATATACAGGAAATGAAACTATAAAAATAGCTATAACTTTGAAAAAATAAATAAAAACAGTTACATGACTTATAAAACCGAAAACAAATTCAACATAATATACAATGGCATAAAAGAACAAGCAAATATAATAATAAGCGAGTCACAAACTAACATGTAAAGACTGTAATCAATTTTATATTGGCAGGACAAGCAGAAATTTCAATACAAGATAAAAATAACACCTAAAATATTTCATACACGCGGGTGGTAAATCAAGCTATGCCAAACATCTCATTATCGCAGTTCATCAAATGAACACAATAGAAAATACTGTCACGATAATTCACAGAGAAACATTCCAGCGAAGATAAATATATTTGCAGACCTTGAAATTACAAAAGAAATAAACAACACCTTACTTCATAATGAGAACGCGCCCCAATCAAAGAACCCATCACGTGAGACCGTCAAAAACAAGTCAGTTGCTGCTACAGACACTTTGAGTCTACTTCGTCGTAAACAACAACAACTAGTAGCAGATACTCATTCTGCTGATGATGGAAGTTAACTTCCGAAAGGCATCCAGATAACATTTTGAATATAATATTTTAGCACAGTTGAGGACGACGGCACTTGCCAAAAATGTACATATTCTATGTTTTTATCTTATGACTATTCACCTCAACCGAATTTGATGTGGATTTTATTAGTATTGACCATCTGTATTGTTCTTTCATTAGACCAACTAATCTAGTTGCATTATTAGATCTAGGTAATCTATTAATTATTATTAATTCAAACCTAACCTAACATCTTACCTCATCCTTTCTCCCTTGACAGATTTTTATGGCTGTGAAATTTATATATATATATATTAACCTTTTTCTTCTTACATTTCATCATCAAATACTGAATTTGCCTTCGAAAGTCTTTATCCTTGGATGGATGTATATAATGGTGAAAATGGAATAAAATCAGAAGGCTACTGTTCAATATAGTTTCACAATTGCCACATGAAATACCAGGAGCACCAACTTGAAAATGACACAAACGATTTAAGAGAAGATAAAAAAATATATAAAACCATTAAGTTGTAAAGTATTATAAATAATATGAAATATATAATTTGATCTTAAAATCTCTCTTATTCCAAGAGATTTAGCATATCTTCATTGCCACATTGTATGCCTTGACATTGAATTGTGTGGATCCCTTGTTTGCTTATGCAGAGCCTGTCTGTGGAGGAAGCGGCATATAACATTCTCTGGTACAATTACACTACTAACGTGAAGATGATCATAAAGATGATAATCACCAGATCTCAGAAACAAGTTCAGCTTACAGGAAGCCAGTTCTTTAATCTCTCAATCAACACATTTGCTCTGGTAAAGTATCTCAACTTTCACAAATAGTATTTATGAATTAAATGCTTACAAAATATTCGTTAGGCGAACATTTATTTTTAGTTACGAAACTTCATTAATTGAAATATGTCATCGTATAAATAACACTTGGTTACACAGGGTGGAAGTGACATAAAACTGGAATTTGAAAGGAGGACAGTAGTCAATATACGGTGTGTTCTCAAAACATCGATTTTTTACAAGAGGTAGCGTGCATAAAAAAATATTTCTATGAACATGAGTCATGTAGGTAATATAAATTTTAATTAGTGAACATTTTCTGGGAGATCCATTACATTGCTCTGGTCATTATCCTAAACATACATTTTTAATATGTTAGTTTGGTGATATTAAAGCCATTGTTTACTGACTCCTTCTAAATAATGTGCTTGCAGTTCGATAATTCGCGTGAGGCAATCCGGAAATTATAATCAACTGATATTTCTTGAAACATAAAACGGAGAATTATTCATATTGAATATAAAGTACATGCACTATTAGAAGTGAAGAATAGGTTACACCATCAATGTTGATCGCACAATAAAAATAGACAATAAATTATAACTAATGATGATTATAGCAACATTCCATAACCTGTAAACTTATTAGTTTATTTTCCTTTCAGAATATTTTGTCTATGACTGCCCAGGACGGGGTGTGGATTCATGGGCAATAGGTAGATTTTGAACCATTAAGGGCCAATTTCACCAAGGCAGGTAACTGTATTACGCCAGTTTAAGCTATGCATTATACAGGCGGAAACTGGCGTAATACAGTTACCTCTGTTGGTGAAACCGACCCTAAGAACAGATTTTCAGTAAAACAAAAATATTGTGAGGCATCATAATAACGACTTTGGTAGAACTTAAGCCCGCCCTTGTAAATTTTTAAAATGTTGTAAATATAGCGCGAAAACATGCACTAGCACGCATTATCACTAGTTTTTACATGAAATATGCATTAACAGGTGAAAAGTGGTTAAATATGCAAATGCATATAAACCGGTTTCTAGTTATTATATTTTTTATGCAGTCAAACGAATAAAGGAAATATGATGGAGTGCACTTTTATCAGCTGATCGTGAGGAGAAGAGATTTGTAAACACAATATTTCACTATTTACAGGTTAACAAATGACGTGCGTGGCTCTTGAATTTACACATTTGTTAATAAGAATGGTATTGATTTAGAGAAAAATATTTTGAAATGAATCGCCTGAAATAGCTACTATAAAAGAATATGCAAATTGCATTAATAATACAGCCATGGATAAAACTCACACT